>VNKC01002233.1:0-101310 GCA_008042775.1 Drosophila pectinifera
TAATACAATATAATATAATAACACATAATAAACCATAATATAACATAATATAATATATTGCAATATAATATAATACTGTGGTTTCAAGATCTCATTAGTTCCAAGACACTAAAGTGATATGATTGACAGATTCTGGTTCCTTATAAATGATCTCTTAGAAGGAGATATGTGTACCCAAACTTAATAAAATTCAACAAAGTATGCTGACATAAGCAAGTGTCCTTCGTGGTTCCAATAGGTCTCTATAGTTAAGGACTCCAAAAATAAGTACGGAATCGGGTTCCATGTGTCTCTAAGAAGTTATCATAAAAGTTCTGCAAACCTCTAATATCTCTAATAGTTATAAATAACAAATATATATAATATATTTATATATAAAATATATATAATTTATGTATGTATATATAAAATATATAAAATATATAAAATATTTGTTAAGCCTTGTAAAGTCCTCTATAAGGAGGTATTCTTCCTAGGAGCCACTACCAAAGGTAGTCTCCAGTTCTCTCCTAGACTCTGGACTCCAAAAGGACTCTCTAGTTCTCCCCTAGACTCTGGACTCCAAAAGGACTCTCTAGTTCTCCCCTAGACTCTGGACTCCGAGAGGGAATGCGAAAGTGTTACCTTTCTCAGAAATTGGGGCATTCCCGGGGCCACTTTCTCCGCGTTTGGACTTGAACTTTCGGCTCAAGGACATCGCTGTGCTAAGGACCAGGAACTAAGGGGACCAGGCAGGGAACAACCTTGTCGCCCTCTCTCGCGCCCTCCCAGGGAACTACGATTCAGCGGGAAGCGGCGAAACCAGCTTAAAGTGTCCACCCCTCCCCCGCGGCTCGGCGCCCCTTCCCCCCACATTCGCGCTCCTGCTCGCATTTCGTTTTTCAATTTTTCGGCTGCTTTTTGCGTTGCTTTTTTTACGTCTTTTCTAAGAAAAAAAGGCAGCAGCAGCAGCAGCGGCGGCAGCGGCAGCAGCAGAGGAATACAGAGCAGAGCAGAGTAGCTTTTGTGTGTGTGTTTGTTTCGCCGTTCACTTCCTTTGCCGCTTCCTTCTTCCTTTTCGCTTTTCAGTTCAGTTTTTCGGTTTTTCGGTTTTCAGAGAGCTTAAGCGCCGCCGTCGTCACCATCGCTACACCAATACCAAGCCCACATCCTTGGCGGGCGCCTATGTGTGTGTATCAGTGTGTGTCCTTGTGTGTGCGCGCTGCCTCGCTTTTTTGGCAACGCCAGCAGCGATGCCAACGCCAACGCCGACGGCAGCCGCAAGCGACGGCGAACCGAGAGAGAGAGAGACAGAGTGAGAGAGAGAGTGCGAGTGTGATAGAGTAGTGACAGAGGGAGAGAGGAGAGTGGCGCAGCAGTCCTGGGCATCGTCCATCTCGTTCCCACGCACTGGCTGCCGGCCAAAAGGGGGGGACAAGAGCGGCAGAACACACGTGCGGGTCTTTTCTGCGCCGCATTTTGAGTGCGAATTTCGGAGTGGAGACTGGAACGCCTACGGTCAACAGTCCCACTTCCACTTCCACAACTCAGACTTTGAGTGCAAAGCCTGGCGCTGTGATAAGAACATGGTGATAGTTTTATTTATAGATTTTACTAGCCATTACACTTACACTGCCCAACAGATTTGGGATCACAAGAACCTTCTATAAGCATCCCTAAATGGAAACAAATAGAGCAGGGATTATAATAACAGTACTAATAATAATAGTACTAATAATAATAGTACTTAGTTCTTTCTCTTGAAATTCATGTCGAACTCCAAGTAACCCAACCTGAGGAGGGTGGAGACTATAGCAACCCTAAGAGGGGGCTTATTCAGTCTCTGATATATCCTAATATCATCTAGGACCAAGAAATTAAATATCAAAATACTTCTATGTGCTTTTAACTCTAACTTATATTGAAGTTCTTTATTAATTATTATTTTTTTATTATTATTATTTTATTAAAACTGGAAGTTATACAAATTCTAGGTCTAGAAAACTGGGAACCAAACATATTTGAATAAAACACTCAAAGAAATTAAGACAGTGGATCTGAAAACTAAGAACCATACAAGTTATAGAACTTTTAAACTCTTTAGCTGTAAAAAGAGCCTCTTTAATCATAGGACTTTCCTCTGAGTTTATTTTTCCCACTTTCCTTGAAAATTAATGGATAGTTCTAAGCTATTTAAGTCGAGTTTCTTATAACTTTAGAAACTAAAGCTTACATTCATAACTATTCATATTCCAGCCTTTCAGTAAAGAGAAACAATATTACAATTTTAATATATATATTATTACAATTTAATTATTTATTTAATTTTTAAAGCAATTTGTATATATTATCTGAACTAAAACTGATCTAGGCTTTACTGCTAGATTTTCTATATAATTAGCCTTTTCTGATTCCGGCCCTTAGTAGGCATTAGATTTAAGAACTACAATAAGTATCTCAAGAAAAAATAATAATATAAGTAAAATGCGCACTAATAAGTAACTTCTAAAAATAATTAAAAATGCAAATAGGTTTATTAAAATTATTTATTATTTTAGTAATATTAGTAAAATGTGCATTAATTAGTAAATTCTAAAAATAAGTAAAAATTAAAATAGTTTTCTAGTTATTTTTAGAAGTTACTAATTAATGAACATTTTACTAATATTATTATTTTTCCCTGAGATACTTCCAACCAGTGTAAATATTGTTATATTATTAGCAATTAAATATGTTTTGCAGCTTAATCAGATTAATTTTAGTTTCCTTAATTAAATTAGCGACGAAAACATTAAGTATTAATTGTAAAAGCATAGTTTTTTAATAGTTATTAGCATGAGACTCTTTCCCTGCCTCTTCACTATTCGCCAACTAGAAACTAGGCCTCCATTTTTTAGATTCACGCGAGTCTTATTGCTTTAATTGCTGCTTTTATCAATTTCCGCGCCTCTCAACGAAAGCGCCGAAAAAATAAGAGAAAAAAGCGACGAAAAAACCGAAAGTCACTCGACTAACTCACACTCTAGCACTCACACTCACACTCTCACTCAAGCGGCGGATTCACTCACCGAAAAATTTTCGGCAATCCGCAGATACGCACACATACCAGTGCACTGGCTTTCTTGGTTTGGTCTTTGCCTTGTAATTCTCCTTCGAGTTCTCCAAGCGAACGGCGCTTGTGTGTGTACGTGCGAGTGTGCGCGCGTGTCTGTGTATGCGTGTGTGTGGCCATATCTGTGTTTCTACGCGCATTGGAATTTCGGCAATTTTCGAGTGGAACTGCGGCGTCGCAGTCGCTGCCGGCGCAACCGCCGCCGCCGCTGCTGCTGCTGCTGCTCTGCCTGCCGCCGCCGCTCGCTCGCTCGGCAGTTCAGTGTCTGAAAACGCTCCTAACTGTAAGCAACGTAGCGTCGCGAGTCGCGACTTGCCGCTGGCCGCCGCTGCCCCAAATAAAAGAAATTATACAAATCCCAACACACAAAAAAACCGAAAAACCAAAAACAGCAAAGCGAAAAAACACACACGAAAAATAGCCAAGCCAAGACATCAGAAAACACACAAGACGAAGAAGAAGAAGCAGCAGCGCGCAGCCTTGAATCAATTTTTTTTGTGTTACACTTTTCCGTTTTTACTTGACGTTTTTTTTTGTTTTTTCTCTCGCTCTTTCCGTTGGTTTTTTTTTCGCGCCACGGATACAACACGGATAAGCAGATTACGGATACGTTAACGGACCGCGAATACGGATAACGGATCCGCCGTACAACTATCATCCGCGGGAGTACGCGAGAAGGGGAGATAATAGAGAGCGCGAGGGAGAGGGAAGTTGCGTGGGGGTTTTTGTTGCTGCTTCTACTTTTTTTCGTGGCATATTTTTTTGTTTTTTTTTTTTTGTTCCCACTTTCGACTTTAATTCTTTCTATGTTTTTTCCTTGCTTTTGGCTGTGTGTGTGTGCGTGTGCGGGTGTGTGTGTTTGTGCAAAAAAAGCAGCTCAGCTTTACTTTTTTGCAACTTTTTTTCTGTCCTCCCAAAAACGAAAAAAAAACACAAGTGTTGCCAAAAATATAACAAGAAAACCAATGTAAAGTTTAAAAAAAAAGAAAAGAAAACACGCGCGCTGTTAAACTAAAAAAAATACGAGAAAAATCACATATAAATGTTGTTTTTTTTTTTGGTTTTTCGAAAAGGCAACTCTGACATCATCTACACAGCTCCAACACTCCACTGCAAGAAAAAGCAGGCAACTCTTTGGCGCACACAAAATAAGCAAATCGACAAGCAAACAAACAAACAAGACAAGACACCAAAACAACATCAACTAATAACAACAACACCTCGAACAAGCATTAGAAAAGTAAGCCAAAAGACATAACAAAACAAATGGAAAAAATTTCCCCAATGTTGGGCCATATGCGAAATTCGTTTTTTTTTTTTGCTTGTTCTTCTTTCGCCTACTTATTCACCACAAAAAAAAGAAACAACAACAAGAAAACAACAAAAGCAACACAAAACCAAAAAATGCCAGCAACAACAACGCACACAAACACACACACATACGCACACTTACACATATGCCAAGATCAAAGTCAACTCGAATAAGGCGCTCTCGCTGGCGCGGGCTCCTCTCACGCATCTAATGCCCACCCGCTCTCACACGTCGACGCCGGCGTCGCTGCTCCACCGCTCTCCCACACTGCCCCAGTCACTCACTCACTCACTCACTCTCTGTTAGTCGCGCGCTCAGGCGAAAAAGAAAGCCGGCCGGCCGGCGCGGCGCGGCGATCGCAGCTGCAACAGCTGTTAATGTTAACCTTTGCGTGGGTGGTGGGGCCCCAAATGCACTCCCCCTTCGATAAAATGCTCAATAAATCCAAGCCAAAAACTAATTGCTCTTTTTCCACCTTGTCTTTCACAGATAACTCTTTTTTTTGGCCCAATTGACACCAAAAACAAACAAACAAAAAACCACTTAAGTAAACAAGGACAACAAAAAGCACAACCAATTAAAAAGTTTCGAAATTAAAACGCTTAACTTAAGACAACAGGGAGAAATAGTTTTTTTTTCGAGAACCTAAAGTAAAGGAATTAAATTAAATAAAGAGAAATGCTATCGCGACACCAATAAAAATCCAACCATCGCACACGCTAAACGCTTTTTTTTCCGGCTCAACAACAGACTTAAGCTAAAAGTTTCGACCCAGCAAAAATTCTGGCTAAAACAAGAAAATTTCAAAAGAAAATACAAATATATTTAAAGAAAAAAAAACGAAATCAAATACAAACGTGAAAACCGTTAAGGACATGAGTTAATCGATTAATTGAGCGCGCAAAATTCAAAAAGTCATCATTCCACACGTAACACCTAACCAGCACAAAAAAGCAAACAAAACAACAAGTAAAAGCAACCAAAAGAAAAAGAGTTAAAGCAGGAGTAAAAAGAAGACATAAAAAACATAAAACAAAAACAAGAAAGAGATAAACCACCGATTTCCAGAGAGAGATATTCTACGGATTCGCGTATCCAAATCGCCAAATTGAAATTCTAAAGTGTTCCTCTGCAACTGTTTGTCGGTTTCTGCTCCCGAATTTCGATATATATTTAGCCGTATATATATAATATCGCGGAAGTCCAATCCCCAATAATACATATAATATATAATATATACGTACGAGAGCCGGTCACATCCAAAAACCGAGAACAATGGCATCCGAACTGGACCAATTCGCCGACCTGGAACTATCGAAGGAGGATCGCGAACAGATCTTCGATCCGCCTTTGGATCGACAGCAGTTGGAAGGTGCTGGCACCTCAAGGTACGTACACCCAATATCCCATATTATGTACTATTATAATCCTGCGAAAGATCGATCGAACCAGGCCTTTCTCTATCCAAAAAAACCAAAAACCAAAAAACCCCATCCGCAAACACTCCTCCATCTTTCATTGATCTTGATGTAATCCGTAGCTTTTGTAGTTCGTTGTGTGATGCTTTGTAGCTTCTTAGTGCGGGTTCCCAGCTAGCCACACACCCACCATATAATATATATCCACCCATTATATCTTGTCCACTTGGAAATGCGATACTTGATACTCGATGCTTGAGCGATGAGCGATGAGCGAGGCTCTCACCCCGCAGATACATCTGAGTGTATCTCAGCTCGAAAATGGCGCCAAAAAGGTTCGCGATTCGATGCGCCCCTCTAGGGTTCTTGGCAGGAAAAAAAATGAGGAAAAAATTAGATAAAAAATTAGGGGAAAAGCTGTTGAGGCTGAGGCTCTCACAAGTAATGGGAAACCCGGAGGAACTCTGGGCGAAACCAGAGAAGTTATGCCTGCTCCTCCTCTCTGCCCAATCCACAATTGCACAAATTATCACGCCAAATAACATGAAGTTCGCCCCTCACACGGTGCCACCCAACACCCAACACCCAGAGTCCAGCACACCCAGCACACCCAACACCCTGACGCCCCTGACGCCCCTGACACCCCTGACACCCTAACACCCCCTTTGGACATACAACGCTGCTAAATAGCAGCTAATTTCCTGTGATAAATTGGGCATATCACCGGGAGACAGCCACAGGCTCAGGCACAGACAAAGTACCTAAAAAAAAAGGCTCTCAGGGCGGAGAGGATGCCCGATCCTCGCCAGAGCCCCGACCCTCGTCAAGGTCCCCTCCCCGCCCCGAGCCAAGCTCTCAAGTGGTGTAAGTAAACACTGAGCGGCCTAGAAAAAGCTAGGGTAGGCGAAACCATCATCATTGTCACATAAAAAGCCCAAAGAAACCATAAAAAAAAGGAAGCCAGGAGAGGGACCCCGGGAAGGCAGCCACTACCTGTCTCGCCCCTAAGGCGCACATCCTCCCGGTCCTGATTCCTGGGACGAAGGATCTCCCGGCCAACCCCCGGATCTGACAAAATTGATATACTTGCCGCACGCTGCTCGACCAGGAGCAGGAGCTGGGGAGGAACTCACTTAGCATCCTTCGTCCTCGCAGGATCAATGAGGGACAGATCGAAATTAGACCCAACTCGGAGAGTGCCAAAGGTAATGTTTGTGTTGCACCTAAACAGATTAGAGCTTCTTTTTTTCTGTTTTCTGTTCAATAAAATAGGATTCTGGCAGCCAGTAGTTACCAGAACGAAAAGGATTAGATGTTATAGGAAGGATGTAATATGAGATATTAAGAGATGATATCTGGCATTGAGCAGAAAGTAAAGAAATAGAAATTAGATTAAAGTAGAAAGTAGGAAACCCTTGGGATCCTAGAGGATATTTAATAATGAGAAGTAAATAAACTTAAATCCTGGTTAAAAAGTAGTTGGTATTAACCAAGCTAATAGTTTGGGCTAACATATCTTGAACTGAAATACAAATAATGTGCATTTTTAACTAAGAATATCACTATTCCTGATTCATAAGCTAATAGTTAGGGCTACTAATCTTGAACTGAAATACAAATAATATGAATTTCTAACCAAGAATATCCCTATTCCTGATTCATTGCGAATTTTATGAATCAGGTTATTTTGAATAAAGGAAACTCAATGAGTCCTGACTCTTTAGATCAAGTTTATATTCGTTAGGAACTAGAGAAGTGTTCCTAAAATAAGACTATATATCTTGAACTGAAATACAAATAATGTGCATTTTTAACTAAGAATAAACCTATTCCTGATTCATTAAGAATATATGAATCATATGAATAAAGTTATTCTTAATAAAGGAAAGACAATGAGTCCTGTTCCCTTAGATCAAGTTTATATGCATTAGGAACTAAAGAAGTGCCCCTAAAAGATAGTACTCTTCAGCCACGAAGGCGTATACTTCAAGGAATCTCCTTGAAAATAAGTTAAAAGTAGTTAAAAACCACAGAAGGTCCTTCAAAGGATATTCTAGTAAGAGGGTTTATTCGAATGCAACTTCAGAGGGAAACTGAAACGGAGTCCTATGCTGTCGCCTTAAAGGGGATTGCAGGGCACTCGAATCGGATTCCCGCCCACTCTCCCACTGTCGTCGCGTCCTGGCATTTCAAATCCTTCGCTGCCACTCGGCACTACCGCACCGCCCGCCCCCCCGCTGGGGCGGCACAGCTTGTTGCGTGTTAAGCCGCTTGTTGCAACAACGGCTAAGCCGGCAGGCAAACGATGGAGGCAGAAAGCCGGGGCATTCGCAGGAATCCCAACTAATTTCCTGCCAGAATGCAAAGTAAACAAAGCCAAGCGGCGGCAAAAATAATAACAAAAAAAAATCGAGAAAATAATGCCAAGAGATAGAGGAGCATAAAAGCCAGGCATAGAGCCGGAAAGTATCTCACAGGCGAAGTCTCCTTCTGTGGCATTTGGTTTAATCCTCCAAAGGAAACATGCCGCTGCCACAGGAGCCATTTGCTCTGCGAACTCAAATTTGAATTTGAATTTGGATCGGGACGAGTCTTGGCTTTGGTTTTTTGGGTTTTTGCTTAGAAAGAAGGGTTGAGAGTTGACCCAGAACGCCATCGAGATGAGATCGCATCTCTGAAGTTCGTTCTCGTGTGTGTTGTGTGTGTGTCGGTGATCTCATGATCAGGTTTCTCAGGAGAGTTGGCGGTTGGAAATATGATTTTGGCAGAGTTTTAGGGGCTTTCCTGCCAGCTTCTTTGTTTTTTTTTTCCTTTTTTTCGCTTGTGTGTTTTTTGTTTGTTTTGTGTGTTCGTTTTTGGAAGCTTTTTTTTTTTCCTCCATTCTGTTTGTTCATTTTCTAGTCACAAAACACGTTTCTCATATTTCCAACTCGTCGCTC
Source organism: Drosophila pectinifera (assembly GCA_008042775.1). Classification (NCBI taxonomy): domain Eukaryota; kingdom Metazoa; phylum Arthropoda; class Insecta; order Diptera; family Drosophilidae; genus Drosophila; species Drosophila pectinifera. The sequence goes on from VNKC01002233.1 coordinate 8,761, forward strand.
TCTTTGCTCAAACAATTTTAATTATTCGAGGCGAGGCGAGGCGAGGCGACTTCCTTCGGCTTGCCTTGCTTCTAATGTCGGTTCACTTGCAGACGGAAGGATGGGGAGGTTCCTGGCCAGCAAGCAATTTGTCCTTTGCCGCTGCCTCTTCTAATCGCAACCCTTTCAGCCTCTGTATCTCTGTATCTCTGTATCTGTGTATCTGTGTATCTGTATCTTTGTACTGCTCGCTCGCCACTTAGCCGGTTAGCTGGTTAGCTGCCTGACAGTAGCTTCCTCTGGAAGCCAGCAGCAAATTTGATTCCCATCGATTATCAACTGCTCAGGGAGGCGGCTGCTCCCTACTCCTGCTCCTGCTCCTGCTCCTGCTCCTGCTCCTGCTCCTGCTCCTGCTCCTGCTCCTGCTTCTACTCCTGCTCCTGCTCCTGCTTTTCTCGCCTTTTTGATTGACAGTCAAATTAGTAGGGCAGAGTGGCCTTTTTGGGGGTAGCTTAGATGCGATCTAGACAGGAGCTGTGCCGCCAGGAGCAGCTGCTACTGCCACGGCTCGGAGATCGGGGCCTGACCTTGGTTTATCGCTCCATTCATTCCATGCCAAACCAAAGCAAACCTAACCAATCCGATCCGATCCGATCCTATCCCATCGCCCCCGCCTTTGTCTGCTCTTCACAATGCCAAACTCGTTCCCCGATTTATGTGTATATATATATGGAGATGGCGAAGTTTGTACACTCCGCAGAAAATTCGCCATTTAAATAAATAAATAAGTGTATATGGATATAGATATAGATAGATCTACAGATCTATAGATAGATTATCGATTTAAGTGAATTAAAAGGGTTGACTAATGGCTCATATAATAAATATAGCTTGCAAATAAATCAAACTATATAAAAACAAAGAAGATAAGGCATAGGAAGTACTTGATTAGAAGTAATTACTACTACTTCATCAGGAATATCTATAAAATCGAATCGATAACTTTCACTTTCTTGGGAAACTGAACTTATAGGAAAGTAAGATCCTAAACTCTTATGAGCTTCATACACTTATAGGAAGTTTTCAAATCGAAATATTAACAAATATTTCTTCAACTTATTCCTACTTAAATGCAAGGTATTCCAAATATCGAAAATCGAATCGATAACTTTCACTTATTGCCAATAACTTGGGAAACTGAACTTAAAGGAAAGTAAGATCCTAAACTATATGAGCTTCATACACTTATAGGAAGTTCTAAAATCTAAATATTACCAACTATTTCTTCTACTTTTTCCTACTTAATTCAAGTCATAAAAGTACTTGATTTCTGGCGGTGTATCTGCGTTTTGTAGAATCAAACGTTGAATGAAATCAAGTACTGAGGGAATGGGAATGGCGGGGGCGGCGGCCGGGTCTCGAGACACTTTACCTACATTTGCCCAAAAACAAATACGCTTTCTGGCCCATATTGAGCTTGCCTGCTGCCGGGAAGGAGGCGAGGAGGCGAGGCAGGCGCTGCTGGAAAAATGCGATTGCTGGAAGCTGGAGTTGAAGTTGAAGTTGAAGCTGTTGCACAGCGGAAGAGCAGAAGGACACCGACTCCGGCCCGGCAAACAGGATGCACATTTTTTTCTGTACTTTTTGTGTTAGTACGAAACTCTGCCAGGTAGACAGGTATCCTCGGTGTGTGTATGTGGGAGTTTAGCGCTAGTTGTCAGGTAAAAAAAGAGCCAGTCTTGGCCTGCCCTAATTTAAAGATGATGCTGTAACCAGGTGGGAAAATTGTATCTTTGATAGCTCTTAATTCTTCTAATTACCAAAGCTTATAGTTCTTAATTCTCCATAGAAAACTACTCTTATGAGTTAAAAAAGTAAAGGCATATAATTAATTAATTACAGATTCAAGCCTAAAACTTTTTTGATAATTAAATTAAATAAATATCGATAATATATAATATAATAATAATATAATAATAATATAATAATAATCTAAATAATATTAAATATCGATTTCCAGGACTCTTAAGATAGTAGTTAAAGATTCGTTTATTTTGTATAGGATGGAAGTATTCGTAGGATTACACAAAAGATTTCCATGTTTAAACCACTAAACTATCTTTAGGGTTTAAGCACTTATCTTTATCTTCTCGGATTTACAATATATATATATAGATTATATATTTTTTTTATAGATAGATTAATTATTGATTTTAAAAGATTTTTGCTTGTACAGTCTTTTTTGGATAGCTTTTTTTAATACACAAATCAAGTCCAAGTCCGGTTTCTCTCCAGCACTTTTCACCTTTCGATAGGCAATTCATCGATAGACAAGCGTCGTTAGTGCAGCTTCTAATGGCCAAACCATGCCCGTCTCCCTCTCTCGCCGCCATCCCGTTCCCACTCTCTTGCAGCGCATTCTTTGCCGATTCGCGTTGTTGTTGTTGTTGCTTTTCTCTGTTTTGTTCTACCAAATTTTTGTGCGCTCCTTTTTGGGTTTGTGTTCATTAGAAATTTCCGAGAATTCCAGCGACAACGCACACACGCGCAGGCCTGGAAGATGCAAAGAGAGCGGGGCGGGCGGGGCGAGCGAGGCAGAGAGTGACGAGGTATTCCATTCCCATACCAGATCGGAGATCGCTCGATCCGGAGATTCGTGTTACTGCTGGCTTAGTTTTTCAAAACCCCGACAAAAAAAAAAAAAGACACACAAAAAATACAGAGAAAACACAGAAAAAGGAAGCGGCAGAAACACACGTTCGGTGCGAACGAGAGGTGCGGAGTTGGAGCGAGGGAGATGGCATGAACCTCGTTCGTTTTTATACATTATATAGATCGATGCTTAACCCTATCGTGCCCGCATTGATCCTTGAAGGTTACTTCTAGATTTAATCACCTTCTAAGTAGCTATTATTAAAGTTCCACTTTAGGTTGATTATTATCTTTTGTAGGATCTGTTTGAGGGATAATTATTAATAACTGCTCCTTCTACCTTATTCCTTTAGTTTCTACATTATAGTTTAGTTTTTAGTTTGTAGAAAATAAATAAATTAACTTGATCCTGCTAGGAATAGGATTGTAATTCGCAGAACTGTTGAGGTTCCGGCACACGTGGCAGAAGGACACCTTTCCCTTGCCAGGACTTTCCTTCCCGTTCCGAGCACTTTCTTTTGCTTCGTTTCTATTCGCGATTCGATTCGGCCAGCAGCTGCCAGTTGCCAACCCTTTTCGTGTCCTCGAGTGTCCTGCGTGCGTCCCCTGTGATCCCTCGAGTGATCACGCAGGTAGGGCCTCGAAATTACCTGGCGGGGTCCTGTCCGCTTCCTGGCCAGCGCACTGTTTGTTTTACTCGTATCTGGGTATCTGGTGTGCCCCTGTCTGCGAAGAAAGCATTTCCCCGAAGAGGGAAGAGGGGGAAAGGCCCAGGGGTTGCGCGATTCCTATTCCCGATGCTATGCGATACGATTCGCTTCGATTCAAGTCCGACAGCTGCCGAAGAGCTTTCTTCCGCGAAAGCTTCGCCAGCTTAAAGCACTCGCGATCCCCTTGTGTCCACACACCAAAGGTCGTGAAAGTAGCATTAATCCTCATCAGGAGTCAACAGAGATTAATTCATTACGAATTAATTTGCATTAAGAGAACTTTATAAAAGATTTTAACATTCACTTTAATAAATAATAATAAATATAAATGAGATAAAGATCGAATTGATAAAACAAACAAACCAACATAAATTCAAAATTTTTATTTATTATATATTATTATGATTGGTTTGATCCCACATAGGCATGAATATACATGATTGACCGCGACTGTAGGTGTGAGTATTTATTTTGTGACCGCTTTCGTTTGGCTTTTATCGGTGGGGGGAGAGAGTGGAGAGAGGAGCGAGGGAAAGCAGAGGAAGAGAGCGCACTATCAGCGATTCGTGATCAACGTGGCCGGCTGCTAGGGAGCGCTGCTGCCGCGGCCGTTGAACCGCCGAAAAGAGCAGCGACTGCCGCGAGGGCAGAGCGGCGGCAGCGCCTCACTTTACTTGCCTTTATTATTTCTTCTTTTATAATTTTTCTTTTTTTATATTTGTGTATTAACTTTAAGCGGGTTGTTGCCGCCTGTTTACAACTGTTTTTACCGTTGGCTTTGGCGCGATTCCGCCGGTTTTGCGGTCAACACATGTTGCCGAAACCGAAGCGTCGCTGCCCCCGCTTCTGCTGCAGCGCAGCTGACTGCTACGCCGACAGCGGCAGCGTGCAATGTCACGTGTGTGTCACAAAAATAGCGGAAAAAGGGTAGAGAGAGAGGGAGAAGAGGGAATGAGCGAAGAAGTAAACGACGAGAAGGAGCTATGTTCGACATCAATAAATGACCGGAAATAACAAATAGTTGACGCGATATGTTGTTTGGTGTTGTAGCTATTTTCGCTGTTGTTATTATGGCTGCTGTACGCATGCAATGCGTGACGTAATCTGTTATTGCACTTTGCCAGCTCTTCTGGTTCACAAAAATCAAGAACAACACAAAAGAGCACACAACACATGCATATCTACAGATGCAGGTACGATCGCTGGCATTTGGGTGAGCAAAAGCGCAACAACTTCGGCAAAGAGCTCTTAAAGAGCGCCAAAGAGCGCCAAAGAGCGCAAGAGCGCCGGCTTTTTTTTATACGCTACACTTGACTGCTAAATAAAAGAGAATTCCGAGGTGGTGGCAGTAACGGGATTGATCTAGTGACTGATTGCCATTTACAGTACGCATGGCATATAAGCGATAAATAGAAATATTGGCATGAACCAAATTCTTAGGGATAAATAGGAAATCAAATACAATAACAAGAATAAATGTATTTAAATTATGTACATTTCTTTGGAATTACAAGAAAAAGTATACATATGGGTGTTAGCATAAGTGTTCAGTTCTTGACAGTTAATTTTAAATAAACTTAAACAGTTCTAAAAATAAAATATGATTTGTATATATATAGTCGATTCCTCTAAATATTCAGGGAAATATTGATTATGCTGAAAAAAATAAATCATTCAGGTAATTCGCGAAGTGCCCACGTCTGGCAACGCCACTGTCCCGTAACCGCGTAACGTGGTCATTTCTCCTACTTCTACTTCTCCTACTGTGTCGCCGTCTTCTTTTCGCACAGACACACACACATGCAGTCCCACACGAAGTTATTGGCGCTCGGAAACTTTTGCTTGACTCACTTGGCGGCCGCTCTCCCACTCTCTTGGTCTCTCTGTCTGTCACTCTGTTGCTGCTTTTGCGGTGTATTACCGCTGGTGTTCTTGTTGTTGTTGCCGAGCCGTCGGCTCTCCGTTTTTCAATTTTTTCCTCTGTTTCTTTTTTTCGCATTCCCATTTCGCCCATTTCGTTCGGCGCTCGCTCGCCGCGTTAGCTGAGCTCAGTATTTAAATACTCTCTGCATTTTGCGGTCGTCTTTTTCGGAAATACGCGCGGCGTAGTTGCACAACAACAGCAACAGAATAGCAACAAGAGCAACAACAATAGCTAGTTATACAGATCCAAAAACTGAAACGGCAAATATTATAAAATATCACTAAACAGTGCGTGCATGTGTGCGTTTTCCTGTTCTTTTTGCATCAGAAAAGAAAAGTTCATTTCGAGTAAATTGAAAAGTTCAAGTTGTTGCATTTTGGCATTTATTGAAAGTTTAAAGCTGCAGCAACGGCAATAAAAGTGCGTGTGAAAAACGAGTGCGTTAAAAGGAACGAAAATAGAAGGTGTCTTGTTTTATTTTTTTTTTCGTTTTTTTCTTCTTGCTTTTTCAAATCCCTGCTGCCTCTTGCCTTTCGTAGTTTTTGCGTAGTTTTTAACACCCACAAAGACCCACACATACGCTTGCATATGCATTGAGGGACCGTTATGCCGGCTTTTGTCGTCGTCTCGTTTTGTCAAACATCGTAGAGTGGCGGAGGAGGAGCAAGAGGGAGGCTAGAAATGTGCTCAATAAAAATCAATTTAGCAGCTGGCAACCAAGAGATAAACTGACCTACTTCCCACTAACCGAAACCGCCTGTAGTTACACTCAACAGTTGGCAACCCTGCTAGCCAGGCGCTAATTAGCCAAACGCGTTTCTCCTCTCCACTGCTCCAATTGGGAAAATTGACATAACGGTTCAGTGATGCGATATACCTATCGATAGGCAGGCAGCAGGCTGCGATCGATTGCAGTGCGTTGAGTCATGCGAGTGAGCGAGAGGTGTAGAGAGCAGAGGAGAAGAAAAAACGAAAAGAACACGCCAGCGCATCCAGCAGAAATCACAGTTCAACGGCGAATTAAAGCCCATACGCATGACCAAAAAGAGCAAAAAGAAGAACAGAAACCGAAATCATATCAGCAAAAGCAGCATTTTTTTTCACTTCGTTTTGGCTTTTTTTTTGTGTGTGATTAACAAGTGAGACGGAAGCAGCGGAGAGTGAGAGTTAGTGAGAGAGAAGGAGACGTCACAACATTTGTTTGTAATTCTCTAGCTCCCCCGCCTTTTGCTCTCTCGCTCACTCTTCTTGTGCGTTTCCATATGTATATTTGTCATAACGTTCTCCCTTCCTCCTCGTCTTATTCTTCGTTTTAGCCTGTCGCCGTTTTTTTTTATAATTTTTTTTTGCGAATTGTGAAATAGACAAAATCGAAAAAAGAAACAACCAGAAGAAGTGTGTGCGATCGGTTAGAAAGAGTAGAAAGAGGCGACGAACCACAGAGAGAGAGCGAGAGAGAGAGACCGCTGCCTTAGGTTAGAGATAAGAGAAAAGTGAGGCAGCAACTAACAAAAACAAAAAGCAAAGGCAACAACAACAAAATCAAAAACAAATAAATACAAAATGCACGGCAATAACAACAACAACAACAGCAGCAGACTCAACAGCAACCTCAGTAACAACAACAACAACAATAACTTTTATCAACAGAAACAAACGTTTATACGCTATTTGGATCGGTGAGTTATTGCGACCGCACAGCACCACACACCTTCCCCTTCATGTATATTGTGCCTAAATTCTCATAAGAAAAATACAAATTCCAATCAGAAGAACTCATTCACGGCATAAGCTAGAACCTAGCCACAGTCACTAATATATGTAGTCACTAATATTGGTATGCACCATAAAGACGCCACCTTGATTCTGGACTTAACTAGCGCCCATCACTCGAGGTCTCGCTGCAGGAAAATGCCTTAGATATTATATCAAAGATTGGATTCCATAAAACCCCTCTATTACGTCCGCTTTTCAAGATTTTGTTGTTAAGAATTTGTTATTTATTTACTTCAAAACACTTCAAATTTGATATCCATTTGGTGTAAACTTTTATTATTTACGCTGTACAAAGGCTTGACTTGGGCCTGGCTGCCGGGCTGCCTGGCTTTTGTTTGTTTATTTCGATTTATTGGTTGGTCGTTGTCGCCGTCCATATGGCTATGCCACGCCCACACCCACACAGCCCCTTTGTGCAACACCTCCTCAACTCTACACCCCGTGTCCCCCTCCCCTTGTGCGCCATTTTGTCATTTGCACTGCGCCCCATTTGCGCTTGCATGCTGATGATGATTGTGATGATAATCGCCAAAAGCACAAACAACAAACAAACAACCAGCTGCGGCAAGCACAACAACAACAACTGAAATCTATAGAGTGGAAAATGGGAAAATTTGTCATAGAAAAATATGTAGATATATACAATCGGGTTGGAGACAGTAGCACAAAAAGAAAAGGTCATCTATAAATAGGAAAAGTATCCAATAGTCCGATTAGGAGTCTGCAGTCATTATTTATACTGAATAATCAAGTATTATTAATCAGCTAAGGAAGCTTACATTTCCCAGAAAATTGTCCCACATTTTATTGATAATTTCTGATGACTAAAATCTTATCAATAGGAGTTGAAATGCTAGTTCAGCTATTTTTGGATTATATTGAATACTAATCTTACTAAATGATCATAATTAACGCTGATGTAAAGCCCCTAGAGTTCTCCCTCTAACGGGTACCTATTATTTTGACAGCCACTGTCTTGGGGGGCTTCACCTGGGGGAATTCCTCCCTTTTTGGTTGTCACAAAGGTGACGAATGCATTGTGTGCGACAAGTGTCGGTGGCGGTGGCGCGTGAGGCGTGAGCCGGTTCAGTGTAACGCGAACAACACACGGGGGTGTGGGTAATGGGTACCTGGCTGGCATAGTGGCAATGGCCAGTGGGTACTGGGTAATGGGTAATGGAAGGCGGTACTAACACACCATCTACACACCAATTTGGGTCAAGCCGCCGCCAACAGAAAACAGCAACAAAAGCAGCAACAGCTCACTGCAACAACGCCTCAAGCTGCTGCTGCTGCTGCTGTAAGCTTGAAAACAAGTTTTTCTATGCCCCGTATGTTGACAAATCAAATTCGTTAGATCTTTTATATTTTTTCTTATATGTATATGTATATATATATGTATATACAGAGGATATTATAACTTTTTTCAGAGAGGGGTCTCTTATGCTTGAGAAAGATGTAGATGGGAACTTTCCTAGCTTTCCTAATATGTTAGGTAAAGTATCTAGCTCTTAAACATTCTTGTATGTTCTATTGTGATCGATAATTATCGGAGTCGATAAAAGCTCTTATTATTATTAAAAATTTGATGGATATTAGCATTTATTTTGATGTTTTGATAGCTTACAAAGAGTTATTGCACCTTTTAGTGCATTGGCTCCACGAAGAAGGAACTCCTTTCATAAATTTCTTCTATTTCTTTTTGCAAAGTGTAAAGCATTGGGAGGAGGGGCCAAAGGAGGAGGGGTGCAGATAAGCTCGGCAAATAAAGTGCAAGGAGAACGAGAAATAAAAGCAACGCCAACAAATGGGGGAAAACTAACGTTAGTTGAGTGCAGCAGTGTGCTGCCTTTCTGTGTGTGTGTGTATGTCTGTGTCAGCAACTTGTGGAATGCCATTCCACTGGAAAATAGAACAACAAGAAACATTTATGTTATGTTTTATGTACTGCTTATGCATGTTTCTCTTTGGGTGTGTGTGTGTGTGTGTATTGTGGCACATGCGTCATTCAGCATGCAGCATCAATCTGTGTGCAAGCGTATGCATGTGTTATTCATAAATTCATGGGACAAAAATAAAGTTGCAATAAAAATGAGAGGCAGATTGACAGAGAAGCCGAGAGAGAAGGAGAGCCAGCACATCCGACTTTTTCATTCATAAAAATTATACAAAAAGAAACAAAAAGAAAGAACAACAAAGAGGAGGGAAGAAAGCAAGCAACACGCACGCACACACTCGCGATAAAGCAATGCATAGTGCTTCTGTGTGTGTGTGTGTGTGCATGCGTGCGAGTGAGTGAGTGCATTGAGCGCCGCCTTTTTTATACGAGAGATAAAAGCTGAAGAAAATGAAGCTAAAAGTAAGAAAAAACAAAAACAAAATAAATACGCGACGGCGCCGACAGTCGACTGCGCTGCTTGCGTCGGCGATGCCGCTCTGTGTTGTATTGATTGGATTGGATGTGCATGTGTATCTATTGGAAGTATGTGTTGGTGCCAACGTGCGCATCTGTGTGGGTACATTCCTGGCACAAGTACAATGACGGGGGGAAAAAAAAGATCACATGTAATTAATACATTTTTATATGAAGATAAGATGATTTGTAGTGGCAGCTGTGAATGAAACGATTTGTTTTTCATAATCAATTATTTTACAATATGTACAAGTACATATATTTTAGTTATTTTCCTATCCTGTCCATGTGTTTCTACTTACTAAGCCTTACTTTCCAACACAGCCTTTTTATTTTCAACATTACAATTCTTTAAAGATGTTATGTAATGTAAAAGGCTAAATAGAATTGTATTAAATACCTAAAATTAATCAATGAGTAAAATAATCAAGAAATAAATAATTCTGAGCCGTGCTATTATTTTGCCTCGGACTGTATGTAAAGGTCGCACATTGATAACAAAACAAAAACGGCAAAAGTGTATGTGTGTGTGTGAGCAGAGGTCATTTGCTTAGAATCGGTCACATGTCAGGAGAAACAACAACAACAACCAGAATGTAAGCAAGAAAGGTAAAATTGCAGTCTACTGGTTAATGACTTCTCCCTAAAGAACGGGAGGAAGCGAGAGAGCGCGCGCGAGAGAGAAAGCGATGCGCTCTCTTCTCTCATTGGATGCAGGCCTAGCACAATAACACAACCACAGAAACAAAAACAAAAAAAAAAGACGCAACGTCAACGAACTGCAACTTGACATTTATTTGCATAAAACGAGATTTTTAGACTGAAAACGAAACAAAAGCAATAAACACACCACAAGCCTCCGCCAGCGCCACCGCCACCACCACACACAGATGTGACGCATGCTCAGCAATTACAGTTAGCCGGCACAGTTTGACAGCCACTGTAGCAAGCATATGCACATGCCCATGCATATTAAATATCGAATTCCAGTGAATCCAAGATCGCACACAACAACAACTAAAAAAATAAGAAAATAGCAAACGGTGGCAAAATTGGCGTACCACGTTTCTACGTTTCGCCTTTCGCGGTTCCTGGAAAAGCGCCACAGCCCGTGAAATCGCCTGAGAAATGTGCAGAGCCATAAAAAATCTGGAACTATGGAGAACTTGATATTTTTGATACTCTTCCCATCACTTGTTATATATAATTAAAAAAGGATTTAGGCACAGAACTCCTGTGGTGCAAATACAAATAAATAATAAATTAATTAAATAGGTACAAATAAAAGCACTGTGTCCTTTGGAGCGCACAACAGCCACTGTTATTAACACCATACTAGATGTTACAAAGAATCCGCTCAAAAGTACAGAAACCTTCTTCGCAAGGGTACACAAACCGGACAGTGGGCGGGGAATTCCAGCGGGGTGATGACTGTAGGGAGACAGTGGGGAGAGAAAGAGAGAACGAAAGAAGAGAACAGGGGGGAGGGGGCGGGGCTGCATGTAAATGGCAAATGGAATGCCGGAATGCGTTGATCTTCCGCTTGTCCTGCGTTCTCCCCTCCCCTTCCTAAGTAGTAAATTTCCTGTAACTCATAGCAGATGGTGTAAAAATGCCATAACTCGGATTTCCCTATTGCTAAATACCTTTGCATCTAATTGAGGATAATGCTATTTATGTGCTTAACATTACCAATTGGTATAAAAAAGCTGGAGCTAGCTGTCGGGGAAGGAGTAATCTTAAAAACTAGTTTAGATTCCAGACAAAACCTCTCTCCCAGGAAAATATTTAATCCATCTTTGGTAACCGGAGACGGAGATACTCCCATAACTTGAGTGGCTTATGTGTGATACGATGGCGCCTCGAGTATATGTTTATTCTTTGAAAGAAATTGACACTCATTGAACTATAAACAAGAGCATCAAATGAAAAGCAAAGTTTGCAAATAAGAATAAGCGAAACAAGCGGGATCTTTGGTAGCTTAAGCCTTAAATTTGGCTAATTTTAAGATTTCATAAATGAAAAGTAAATACATATTGTTAGATTAATTGTGAAATTAGCAAAATTCTCCCGATTCCCCCGTAAATGCAACTCTCTTCTTGTATTTATTTACCCACCACAGATTGACATTCACCTATGCGTGGTGCAATTAAAGAGATCATTCATGACAGAGAGAGCGGTGGTAGAGTATGAGAACCAAAGAATTGAAACTGTTAATTAAGAAAAGTGCCAAACACACAAAAGCCAAATGAAGCAACAACAACAATAACAGCAAATGGGAGAGGATGGGAGAAAACGAAATGAGCCCAGCAGCAGCAGCTCCACGCGTCTCCTCTTTTCAGATTCTCTTTGCTGTTCACTCTTCTGTTTTGTTGTTGATGCCTTTCTTGCTGTTGCCGTTATTATTGTTGTTGTTTTGAGAAGTTGGCGGCGACTGGAGTGAAATTACTTCCAAGAAATATAAACACGATATTAAATGTGCAACATTCCAGGCGTCGTTTGCGCCTTTGCCTTCCTCTTCGCCTCCACTCGATCTTGTTTTCGTTCTCGCTCTCATTTCGATTCTCCTCCTCCTCGTCTTTCTTCGGTCTCTTGGAAGATCAACAACAGCAAACAGCAGCAGACCTCTTCCCGCCTTATTATTGCAATGCCGTTATGACAGCAGGATGTTTATAAACCCAAAAGTTCGGCCAATTTACAAATACAAATCGAACTAAATTAATGGAATTTCGCGTTGATAAAATACAATTTGTATTGCAAATAATTAAACTCAAATACCTGCCACAAAAAATCCTTTAATTCAAACCCCAAATATCCTTGAAGAATTTTATAAAGGGACATATAGCCGGCTCTGATCACAGTTATTGATCATACATTACTTTAAGCATAATGTTTTTATATAATTAGATCTAAGGGGTAGACCTCAGGGGTGGATGAGAGTATCCCTTAAAGCTCGTAGTTGCGATGTCTGCTCTTTCTTCTATTCTCACGCACTTCTCTTTACCTTTCTTCTCTCGCTCTTTGTGCCATGCTTTCAATTTGAATGTTATTCTTTTTGTATTGCTCACCCACAAACACCCCACACACCCACACACTCACACACCCACACACCACACACACATCAGGGCATTGTAACACTAGTGGACAAGATAATAGGTAAATAGATTGATTTTTCCTTGTTTTAATTAAGTCTTTTCAAAGGACTTGAATGGAAATGCTCGCATAAAAGACAAAATTATTATTAAATGCAGATGTTTTCATTTCCTAATTTTAAACCAAACATATACAAGTTTGAATTGTAGGAAATATCTTATGATAAAATACAAAATTAATGGTTATTATTTTGTCCATTAGTAGAATATACATATATGTATCCGGGAGTCTCGGGTTCTCTGGTGCAATCCCCCTCTACGAACACCCTGGAGGATATATATTCTATATACATCTGTAATCCAAACCCAGATCACTCGTATTCTCACTCGCTCGCTCGCTCAAAATCGCTCTTTAGATGCTAGTTGCGCTGCTCTCTGTCTCTCTTTACTCTCCGCCCCCTGAAAATCTCTCTTTAACCGACTGCTTTGTCTCTTACCTCTTTATTTTTTATTCGCATACATTTATGTTTCCTTATCAACTTCATTTTTCCCTTCTACTCTTCCCACTTTTTTCCGCTTCCCCAATGCCCTTCCTACTCCGAATTTCCTCTTGTTTTGGACAACTATCATTACTACTTCTACTACGGTCACTACTTACTCACTCACTTACCTACTACTCACCACTCACTACTTACTTACTACTACTATTTTTGTTTCTTTTGTGTTTGTTTGTTTTTCTTGTTCTTGTGTGTTTTTACGCTATTTTCTTCACAGTGTTACGACATCAAAAATCTTAATAAGCGGCATACCGATGCAAACACGATTCGAAGACATCGAACCGCTACTGAAGCCCTATGGCATCGTCAAACAGTGTGAGGCTATTTCTAGTAAGGATCAAAATACTCAAACAGTACATATAACATTCGAAAATCCTGAGCAGGCGCAAAGGTATATACCCCAAAAAACTACTCATCTAAGACCTACCTCTCTACCTCTACCTCTACCTCTACCAAAACTCTCCTTCTAACCGCATCCTCGGCTTAACACCAGACCTGGTCTGGAGGTCTGGAGGTCTCCGATCTCCGGCAGCCGCGGGTCTCGTGTTAAACCCTGATCCGGAGCCTATGTATATTATATGCTATATATCATCTCTATGTCAGATATGCGGGGAGCGAGGTCGAGCTGAGCTTTATATATATACTCGTATTTTTGGGGGCTTTATTTGCATTCATACAGCATATATATCGGGGTGGATGGGGTTTGTGTGGCTACCTCTCTTCCCATTGTTCAGTGTTTCTTTCAAATCATCCAAAATCTTTCCAATCGCTCCCTGGTTCCCCTCCAAATTCGATCGAAGGTGTGTCAAGTCATTTCCATATTTCAGGAAACTCCATGGCTAATAACGAAGAAAAGCTATTAAAACTGAATAGAGTAATCAATAAAATATTCCTTTTCTCCTTGACACCTTAAAGAATATTAAAAGGACATAATGTAGATACTTAAAAAGGAAGTAAACTTGTCACTAGCGATCGAAGTTGGAACTTGGAAACCCATGGCAGCTAAATCTAAATCACTGCAAACCTTATCCTTGGCTAATCATGGACTCTGTCCTTCGCTTTTTGCTTTGTTTATCTCGCAGAGCTGCTGGTGGTCTGAACGGTGTCGAGTTCGAGGGCAGCAAGCTGCATGCCGAGCAGCTGGACAAGAACCAGCGGCGCAGCCAGCGCAACCAGCGCAATCCGTATCCGGGAATGCCCGGCCCCGGCAGACAGGCGGACTTCCCGCTGCGCATTCTTGTGCAGAGCGAGATGGTGGGCGCCATCATTGGCCGCCAGGGCAGCACCATCAGGACGATCACACAACAGAGCCGTGCTCGCGTCGACGTCCATCGCAAGGAGAATATGGGTTCGCTGGAGAAATCGATCACGATCTATGGCAATCCGGAGAACTGCACCAATGCCTGCAAGCGCATCCTGGAGGTGATGCAGCAGGAGGCCCTCTCCACGAATAAGGGGTAAGTGGCTCGCCCAAGCTATGAGTTTATCCCAAGTCTAATCTCCTCTCCTTGGTACAGTGAAATTTGCCTGAAGATACTCGCTCACAACAATCTGATTGGACGGATCATTGGCAAGTCGGGCAATACCATTAAGCGGATCATGCAGGACACCGATACGAAGATCACCGTCAGCTCGATCAACGACATCAACAGCTTCAATCTGGAGCGCATTATTACGGTGAAGGGTTTGATCGAGAATATGTCGCGTGCCGAGAACCAAATCAGCACCAAACTGCGCCAGAGCTACGAGAACGATCTGCAGGCGATGGCGCCGCAGAGCCTCATGTTCCCCGGTCTCCATCCCATGGCAATGATGTCGACACCGGGCAACGGCATGGTCTTCAATACGAGCATGCCGTTCCCCTCGTGTCAAAGCTTTGCCATGTCCAAGACACCGGCCAGCGTGGTGCCGCCGGTCTTTCCCAATGACCTACAGGAGACCACCTATCTCTACATACCGAACAATGCTGTCGGCGCCATCATTGGCACCAAGGGCTCGCACATCCGTAGCATTATGCACTTCTCTAATGCATCCCTCAAAATAGCGCCCCTCGACGCCGACAAGCCGCTGGACCAACAAACGGAGCGCAAGGTGACGATTGTTGGCACACCGGAGGGTCAGTGGAAAGCGCAGTACATGATTTTCGAGAAGATGCGCGAAGAGGGCTTCATGTGTGGCACGGATGATGTCCGCCTCACTGTCGAGTTGCTAGTGGCCAGCTCTCAGGTAACACACATGCCTTACTTTGCCTTTATCTCTATCTAGCCCCTTACCTTACCCCATATTAATTCCTTGATTCTTTGTACCTTGTCCAGGTGGGTCGCATCATTGGCAAGGGCGGACAGAATGTGCGCGAGTTGCAGCGAGTGACGGGCAGTGTGATTAAGCTGCCGGAGCACGCCCTAGCACCGCCGTCTGGCGGCGATGAGGAGACACCGGTACACATCATTGGCCCATTCTACAGCGTACAGGTGAGTGCTGCCTAATGATTATTGTACAAGTTGTCCACCATATTAATCCCCATCATGCGTATATTCTTTCAGTCTGCACAGCGACGCATCCGTGCCATGATGCTGTCGACAAATCCGCCGCCAGTAACCAAAAAACAGAAAGCTGCCAAAGAACAATTGCAACAACAGCAACAGAGCCTAGCCGGCGCCGCCACCAGCGGGGCCCAACAGCAGCAGCAGCAGCAGCAACAGCAACAGTCGCCAACATCGCAACAGCAGCAGGCGCTGCCGCCGCAATTGCATCATCAGCCAGTGTCGTCGGCGTCGTCATCGTCGACGCCGCCTGCACACCATCAGCAGCAGGCGTCGACGGCAGCGACCTCGCTTCAGTTGCAGCAGCAGCAGCAACAACAGCAACAACAGCAGCAGCAGCAGCCGTCGCCGCCGCCTCCTGGCAATGCAACTGCGACCGCAGCCCAGCAGCAACAGCAGTTGGCGAGCTCACAACAGTAAGCACGAGCCGCTAATGATTAAGATGGAGGAGATGAGAGGAAAGGAGGCACCGCCGCAGCAGCGACAGCTCCATCAATAGCCAAGGCAGGGTTTTCTACGGTTGATACTACCTCCAAACACACACAACACACCCACAACCTACCATCTACCATCTACCATCTACAATCCACAAAAAAACACCCCCCACCAATCAATCAAATCACAAAGCACCCACAATTACTACAACCCCTACTATTACAAAAATAGACGCCACCTTTGTGCTGGCACAGGCGACGACAAAAAGTAAGCCAGGCAAAAAGTACCTGGGAACAGCAGGAACAGAAACACATTTAAGGGAACACTTCTCGTCATGAAGTGCAAGCAAGAAGCAGCAAGAAGAAGCTGTACTAGGTCATAGCAGGAGAAGATCCACAAGAGCCACAGCAGGAATAACAACAATAAGAACAACAACATTCTTCATTTGCATGCTAAGAAATAAAGAGAAAACGTTAAATGGAAAGCGCTATCGCTATATCGTTCACCAAAAAGCCACCAACCACCAGCAGCACCAACACCGCGAGCAGCGCACCCCCAGCTTTGTGTTGTTGCTCCTCCACTTTATCACCCGCAACCCCCCCTATATGATATGTGAACTTTTGTGGCACCGCCCAAACAGTTTTCCTTGTCAATAGGCACTAACAACAGCCCGCCTCCCCCTTGAGATAATCAGAATTTCCCTAAAGTAAATACACTAACTTGAAGCAGCAGCACAAAGTAACTACGAGAGAAAACCCCCCTACAAGTAGCCACCCCCGCAGAATGGTGGAACTGGAAAGATAAGAAGGAAAATTTAGTAGTGTATGCGTTATATTTTTTTTAAATATATTTAAATATATAAAACGTTTATTTTTAATTATTTTTTTTTAAACAAAGATTTAGTAAGAGCCCTATATTTAAGTAGAACGTCGTGACGTGAAGTGAAGTGAAAAGAAAGCGAAGCGCGGAATAATGAGATTGAGAATCAGGCAAATCAGAAGAGGAATTCGTTTGTTTGGACCAATTATAACCGAAAACTAAAACTATTGTACACAAATTCATAAGCCAGAAAGAAAGCAAGTTCCCGAAACACATCCCCACACAAAACAATGCATTGGAGACGACAGAAAGCGTCCCAGAACATGCACTATATACACAGAAATACGACAGAGAACAACAACGTGCTCTAGTTAGGAGCTATCCTTATAGCAGGACAGGTGAGACAGTATATGACAGTTCTGTTATATGTGCACAATGTGCAGCAGTTGATGCAACTGCTGGCCCAACCATTCGTTATACCAAGTATAACAGACAGACCTCAACCCAACACCAACCCCAAACCCAAATCACCAAAAAGAACTGTACTACAAACTATCATGTATACAATATCGTTAAGAGCTATGCCGATGACGGATCGGACTAGCGACTGATAGGGATGGATAAGGATAAGGATGTGGATGTGGATATGGATATATGGGATATGGAGTGCCAGCGAGAGCAATGTTTACTGTACTGTAAAATAGTTTTGTCGATGCCTGACGAGTTGTTTTGTGTATATTGGATACACCAGTTTATCTTCTTTTTTCGCTAGGGGAGCGTTACAAGAATTGTTGATTATACTTAGTCCGAAGAATCGGAGAAGAATGGAGAAGAACGCGGAAGATCGCGGTAGAAGCGAAAGCGAGAGCGAGAGCGAGAGATAGTGTTAAAGAAACTATTGTAATGTGTTTGCCTTGAAATGAAACAAAACAAAACTAAAAACTAACTAGAAATGAAATGACGGTGCTGAAATGTTAATTTTTTTTAAAGAACGTTACGTTACGTTAAGTGTTACGTTATAACGTTTGAGCGTGTATGAGAGACAAGCTGTTATACATGGATGGGACACTACAATACATACGCCAGCCAATCTGAAAGTCGAGAACAGAGAACCGAGAACAGATCCAACTTAAGCCCGTAAAGTAATCAAAAACTGAGCAGAAATGCATTTCGTAGGGAACGTAGAATAGTAAAACCCTATTGCAGTATGACAGTTATAACAGTATGACCAAAACCCAACCCAAGTAACTGAATCGGAGCAACAAACAATCAAACTACAATCTATAAACAAGCCAAAACAAGCAACAATATAGCAATAGCCCAGTTTTGTATTGTTTTGAAGCATTTACTACGCCTATTAATTAATTACTAACTAAACTAAACTAAACTACTATCTACTTTTTTTTTGTTTATGTAACGTAAATATATTAAACTGTTTACTAGATATTCCATAGAATTAATGTTACGCAGTAGATCCCTCCAATACCTCCCCAGAGAACCAACCCTTTTGTTTGTATAACACTTGCATCGGAGACAGACGGAATGAACTGTTGTATTCAGGCATTTAAATCAAGGAAAAATCAACATTTCGGCAAAAAAAAACCTACTTAAAAATCAAGAACAACAACAAAATTAACAACAATTTGAGCGGCACATTATTTTGGAAGAAATTGACATGAAAAATCTAAATTTTTTGACAAAAGGAGAACATTTAGCCAGCAAGCAGGCGTGTACAAGCTTTAGGGCAGCCCAATATTTTCAAAATATCACACTATCTTTGGTCTTTTTTAAGAAGAATCTAAAGAAAAACAAAAGCAGACGCAAACAAGATGATGAAGAACTTTGAAGAAGATTGAAAAAGTAATTAAAATACCTCAATGTAAGTGCATTATCTTCTACAAAAACAACTAAAAACAAAAAATAAAAACAAACAAACAAACAAATACAAGAAAAAACTCAAAACCAAACTTACGAAGCGTAACAATGGATAAAAATGCAAAAAAAATATCCTAATGAAAAACAAAGTATGGGAAAACAACACTAATATTGAAAACTAGTTATAAGCAAACACAAGTAACAGAAAGAGAATAGTGAAAGGAACTATTAAAAATCATAAAAACCGACCAGAACCTGAGAAAAAACAACAAAAAAGCCAAACAAAGAAACACAAAATTGGAAAAGGCATATCACCAAATCACGGAAGAATCACCGAAAGAAATGGCGAATTGTGAATCTTTTACCAAAAGTTTCTCGGAGCCACAAGTAATTAAAACAAACTGAAACCGAACTCAATCCAATTCAAATCAATTAAACAATCACTCACCCACCAAAGCCCTACGCGAAATAGTTTTGGGTCGAACTCCCCACCCAGAGATCAGATATCTACATATTTTGTACCATACCAACTGATGAAGCAACTGAAGATTCAACTATGGACTCAGCAGGGGGATGGATGTAGGATGTAGGATGTAGGACGTAGGATGCAGGATGCAGGAGGCATATACTGAATACGGACGTGACGAGACGAGACGAGGAGGGAATGGGAGGTGGAAGTGTATATAAGAATGTTGCTAGGCATTAACATTGATCTAAATGCGTGACATTTTGTTTTGTTATACTTGAGAATCTATATATGTATATCTATATATATATGTATACAAATCTAAACAATTTCGTCTCTTTTTTTTATAATAACTAATAACGAATACCAATTCATATTAATTAATATATCTATTATTTTTTTTATTTTTTCCCCAATTAAAAATGTCCAAAGTTGTCAATGCATGGACCTATACATATGCATATATATAGATATATATAGATATGTGGATCTATGCTTACGAACGATATTTATAAAGAACGAACGGTACGGAATTTTTCTAAAAGATTCCAGAAAAGAAGGAAAGAACAAAGAAATGAAAATTATTATTCCAAATGCTGAATCAAAGAGAGGTCAGAACGACGAGAGACAAGTGACGAGTGACGAGTGACGAGACGAGACGAGTTAATAATTTAGCTATAGCTCTGGTTTATTTCGATGGGGGTTATCAAACATCATAAACATAATATAACGAATATATAAAGAATGGAGAACAACTGAAAACTTGTGAGTTAGCGTGCGCGTTGTAAACGAAGACAAAGATAAGAATAAAGATAATGGTAACGATAACGATAATGATAATGATGTAGAAAGAGAAAACTCAGTAGACGAGCGACGAGAGCGAAGCGCGATTGTGAGGAAAGTGAAAAGTGAAAAGCAGAAACGAAATTATTTTTTAGTATTTAGAGGCTATTTTATATCGTTATTAAAGCAGGTAGGAAAGTGAGGCAACGGTTAGGAAGATGAACGAACGAACGGATGAATGATACCAGCAGTAAAAGCAAAAAAATGAAAGGCGGTTTAGCAAGGGAGAATTGGATTTTAACCAAAATAAAAAAACGAAAAACTGAACAAAGCCAAATTTCGAGAAAACAAAACAAAAAGTGGAAATGGCATGAGTGTGACATGTATTTTTCAAATTTCGAAGTACCGATTGTTTGGATTGCAGTCTACTTTAGAGATTGCTTCAATTTCGAATTCTGAAATCCTTTTTGCATTTCCAACGTGTCATGTCATGTCGTGTCCCTGTTTGTACAGTTTTTCAGTTTTTCTTTCCTGAAAACGTCCAGCATGAGTTAAAATTTAATTGTCCCGTTGAGGAAACGAAAAAAAAATGGGAAAAAGAGAAAAAGAATAATGAGAAAAGTACTTTTTTGTGTTGTAAGTTGTGCCAAGTACTGATAACGTTTAAGGTGTGATAAACTCGTTTTTAAATTTAACAACTATTTAAACTATAAAAACTACTTACTAAAACAAAAGAAAAACAAAAAAAAAATTAAAATTTATAACAAAAAAAAACACTTATTATTTAACGACGACAAAAATGCTTTTGATGTACATTTTATACACAAACACAACATTACCCAAACACAAACATCCAACCCACAAAAGTACTTTGACAACAAACCCGACTTCTTTTGGATATAGAAAAACCGGAGGAAACCCCCTATGGAAACATCAGTTTAGAACACAAAATCAACAAGAACAAAATTTGCTTTGCTACCAGAGAATTCGAAAGGTTTTTTTTTATTTATTTTTGATTTTTATAACTATATAATTTAACCTAAAACGAAGACAAACAAGTTTGTACTCTTTAAAAATGAAACGAAACGAAAAGGACGAGAGAGGTAAATCGATGTCGATGAAAAAAAGATTAACTCTTAGCAAGCATAAACAATGTAATGAAACGGAGAGTAAGGGAAGAGAACTTTTTTAAAAAGGCATATTTTTTTATATATGTACATATATATAAATATTTACAAAGGAAAAACTAAGCGAAAGAAAGGGAAAAACGTTTTTAGCGGTACAAACATGAGTACAAATCAAGAGTTTTATTATTATTTTTTTTTATGTGTTTTTTTGTCTATTACGAGAAGGGATTTTTAACCTATTGGATGGAAGGAGTTTTCTTAAGGCATATACACAAAAAAACAAAGACGGAAAACTGAGGTTTGTTTTTCAATTGTTAGGCGCGTGAGAGAGACAGGTAGAGAGCCAGACAGACAGACAGAGAGAAAGAGAGAGAGGGAGGAACAGTTGATAAACGAGACATTCGTTAACGATTAACGATAGGGATAGCGATAACGATAACGATATAACGCGAGTTTAAACGTAAGCTTGACAGCAGCAGAAGAACAACAACAGGACAACCGTTAGCCACGCAGAAAAAGTAAAAGAAAAAGAAAAAGAAACGGAGCGAAGAAGCAGAGCAAATAGCCCAAAAAGCCAAGCCGCCACTCACACAGTGAAAAATGATGAAATACGATGATATAAGCAAGTGACTAAAGCTAAAACTAAAACTAAAACTAAATCTAAAGAGAAAACTAATGCTAAACGAGGATTTTTATTACTAAGGTGTTAGAGAGCGATGTCCGATGAAACAGCATTAAATTAATCGATACAAATTGGGGGTTAATTATTTTTTAGTTTCGAAAAGAAATTTGGACGCAAAATCAGCCAGAATCCAGAGCAGACAGAAAATTAGTCCGAAAAAAAACAGGCAGATCCAAAATCACTCTGAAATACGACACAAAAACCAAACTAAACTTGAAGCAAAACAAAGCAGAACGCATGGAATGAAACACAGCGGAACAGCATGGAATATCCATGCAAATCGAGTCAATACAAAAACAAAGACGAAAAGAAAAATGGAAAATCTGAAAATAAAACCGAAATTGAACATACACATTTTCGAGAAGAAAACATGAACTTCAGAACTTGAAATAAAACTTTCAACATTTACTATATATTTTTAGCATTTAAGCATCAAAAAAATGAAAGATAGAAAAACCAATTGTGTCAGCCGTAAGAAAAATGTACTAAAAACTCTACACACACAACACACTTAAAGAAAAACTAAAAAAAAAAAAACAAAATCTAACAAAATGAACCACAAAAAAAAGAAACAAGCTATTATGAAGAAAAGCAAATGAAAACTTCAAAAATATTACTACTAAAAACAAAACACAATAACAAAAACCAGAAGTTTTGAGTACACTCACCACACACACTAAATTCTCTATGTAAATTCGATATGAAAAACCCCTATTCGTAATGTAAATGTGTAACACAAACAGCAACAATAGCAACAACAAGGTCTTATCCAAAATTTATTAAAAAACCATATATAGGCAACGCGTTGAAACGAAACGAAATGTAACGAAATGAAATGAAACGAAACGAAGAACGCGCGGATAGGAAGGAGAGGAGATGGAGAACGAAACGAAATGAAATGAAACGAAATGACCCCCAACCCCTGAGCTTTGTTTGTTTGTTTTTGTACATTTCAAGCATTTTGAATATATATAACCTATATATATAATTATATATATATATAAATATATATTTGATAGTCTTTATTTAATATTATTCATATATATAAAATATACATATATTTTTTTTATTGTTTCGATTTGTAATAAATTATACACGGTAATCAACTGGAGACTGAGCTACAACATATATTTAGTTACCGTTATATTTATTGCAAAGACACCACACACACCACATGCGAAAAAACACCATTCACACCATTCACATGCAGCATCAACTATCCTAAACTACAACAACGCTAACTAAATAACTAAAAACTAACAACTAAACTAAATGAGAAACAATAATCTATGAAGCATACATAAGCATATTTAAAGTATAGTTCGATAAACCTGGAAACCTGTGTAGTAGTGGGTTTATTGCATTTTGTTTGGCATCTTTGAAATGATTTCCAATTGATTTTGTACCCAAAAGTGGGAATATCCTACTATTCCTACGATAATTTACTTGATTATTTTTATTAATTTTTTGTTGTGTAATTTCATTTTGCCGCCACCACCCCCCAGCATCCCTGCCCCCCACTGACCCATCNTTCCAAACTATGATTTTTGGAAATTTTTGAATGGCGAGCAAACTATATAGAAACCACTCTAAACACTAATAATAAATAATAATAAACTAAATCTTAAACGAGAAAAAATAAACATAAAGTTGAAGAGGAAAATTTACAAAACAAAAGAAAACTAAAAGATAAAACAAAAAAACAACAAAAAAATACAACTATTTTTACATTAATTATTTTTAAATTTACCTTTATCTTTACCTAAATTAGTTTAGACCTTTTTTTTTGCGTCGTCTACTTTTTAAACGTTAAGTTCATTTAATCTACACATAATCTTCATGCGGATGATGTGACGACACAGGATGTATCTACATTGTACATTGTATCTACATTACAGAGCTAAAATATCTATAAATATTATAAATATAACAAAAAAAGAGTAAAATATTATTAAAAAAACCAAAAAAAACAAACACAAATGATTTTTTTTTCCATTTTGTTATTATTTCCGTTGTAGTTCAGTATTTTGATTTCCAGTTGATATCCTTCTTCGTTGGTTATACCTTTTCGGTTACGATTTCGATTGCGATTTTTGGACTCTCCGACTCCCGATTCCCGATTCCCGATGTCCCGATAAGTTCCGGTGTTTCGACATCCCGTTCGTTTCGCGAGGCTTTCGATGTTGTCTTTGTACCAAAGCTAAGAAGTAAGCCCAGGCCCCAAAGTAAACAAGTGAAGAGTAAATCCCATTCCAACACTCGTCTAAATTATGAATTTAATGTGAATGTGAGCAAGGTAAACTCGTCAGATATGAATAAATAGATGTGTATACCTAACTAACTAAACTACACCGTATTTATGGAGTAAAATAACCTAACGTAAACTAAAGTAAATAATAAATGGATGAAATAACTACCTCAGCTTTGAATATTTCTATAGAAATGTTATTAAATGTATTTGAAAAGCGTAAAAAATATACATACAGTATAAATGAGAGGAGACACGAATTCAGATGCCGCCAGATGGAAGAATGTCAAAAGAATACAAGTTTTAGAGCTGCATTTATATAGTATCAGATCGATAAGAATACATACAAAACAAAACAAAACAAAATAAAACAAGAAAAAATATATTAAGTGTACGTTTTGCATATTCCTATATAGTTAACTAAACGTAAAAACAAGATGGGTAAACTTGAATACTACTATAACAATAATTTTGCGTCCATTTTTGTTGTTTCCTATACAAAAAGAAAAAAAAACGATGTAAGTCGATGGAAAAGCGAAGAAAAAGTTGAAAATCAGCAAAAATAGATATGGAAATAAGGAGAGCCTACCTACCATCATATATATTCCCATAACATTGTATAACTCTGTGTTTTTTTAACCGCATCGCAACCAGAACGCTATCCAATATCGGTAGACGCTAACCGTAACACGTACTAACACTATATATCGAATATCCACCCTGTGTATGTTTTGTATCTGCCATTGGAATATAGATAACCGCGTAAAGGATATAGGACATAGGCTAGAGATCAGACCCCTCGGTGTCAGTTGTGTCATAGTTTAGACAGTATTTACTAGCGAGTACTATGCATTTGTTTACATTACCATTACCATTAACATTACCCCTAACCGTAACCGGTAACCGTAACCGTAACTGTAACCAAAAATACCATCGTGTTTTCATTTCAATCGCCACCCCCCATGGATCCAAAAGCTATATAAACATAGGTGTATACATACATACTTAACTGCGTAAGATGTTTTCCCTTTTCGGTGTAATTAAATGTTAATTGCTAGCGCTCAATACAAAATTACCAAAAAATTACAAGAAATTACAAAAATTACAAACATTACAATTACAACAAACCCACATTCAGGAAAACCAAAAAGACACACTCACCCAATCACACAAGGCTTTCTAAATTGTATCCCAAGGCCAAGGAAATATTAGAGAACAAGCTATACAAACTACAACTACAACTAAACCCAAATACAATTTTGTGAACATGTGAAAAACAAATCGAAAAGAAATTTACTCAATAAATGATTTTTCGTATATAAAAAAGCAGTGCGGTTTTATTTTAGTAAGGATGGGACCAGATATCAATCAATTCCGTATCAGAATAGTGCTTAGAAACCTGAAAAAATCCACTTTCCTCAATTAAATTTATACAAAATTGCGCTTAAAATTCCCAAGTTCGAATTCAGCGCAAAACAACCACTTTGTATCAAGTAGTCCTTGCATCTAGGAAGTCGACGCCTCTACTGTCACATCGGAATTCGGATTTGTCAAGCTGGAATCCCATTTTCGTCATTCTCTCGTGATCCGTTGAACAGTCAACAAGTTTAAGTATAACATTTAATTAAAGAAAAAAGAGAATATATATTTCAAGAGCCGCGCAGGATGGAAGAACATCCGGGCCCCAGGCAGGGGGAGCCCCAGGTGAAGCTCTCCCATGCGGAGCAGGATGACCCACAAAAGAGGGAGGCGATCCCGCTGCGACAGGTGGAGCAGCTCAAGGCGAACATGGATAACGAGCAGAGGACCGTCATCATCAGGCCGAGGCGTCGAGAACCCCCACCCACCGTAGAATAATCATTTATAGGTGAGTAAAGCCCGCAGATAGTAGCTCTAGTAATGTCAATGTAATTAATTCTTCAGTCCGTAATGAAGACACACTCGTTCCATGAAGAAAAATTCCCAGTGCTACTAATCGGAGACAGATACATATATTACATAATTACTCAGCGAAAGGCGCTGCAATTGATTATATTTTATTAAGAAACCCCAAGCTCGGTGAGATGGAGAGAAGAGCGCTCTTAAATATGAAAAAACCGAATAGTACAGCCTTGACGAAAGAGGAGGCTACATGAATGGGCCTGCTTAAAGTGCATACTTTACTTTTCCCTATTTTTAAACACATCATTAGTTATCGGAGAAAATATTGCTTATTACTACGGACTACGGAATAAATAAAATACAAATAAAAACCGTTCGCAATATTCCAGAAAGAGTTTCTACACAATTTTACATGTATGGGTAAGATTTTGTATATGTTCCCCACGTTTTCCACCTTTTTCATTTGAGCTTTTAAAAGTTGTTTGTCGTACTTTTCGAATTTATCAACCTTTCATACAAATCGATATATCGATAGTGTTGTTTGGCTCTAGTCACATCCAGAGTGACCGATTTTTCACTTATGTCATCGGTGCGGTTACGCTGACTGGTCACACCTCACTTCACGAATTTTGTTCGCCAAGTGAGCACGCGCTTCGTTCCGATTCTGCAAAAGAAGTTTTTATTCTGTGACTTTTGTGAGAAGTTAACAACTGAAGGTATTGTGCTATTTTCTATTTACAACCTATAATAGCGTCCGGCAGCGGGCAAATCCGGCGAACGGCGGTGGTGCCCGGTGCTTGGTGCCGCCCCTGAGAATCTGTACCGCCATTGATTTTTTTTCACGTCACCTTGCACTAGATTCCTTAGTTATGTAATGTGCTAATTTTTTTACTGTGTCGGTGTTGGTTTAATTTGGATATACACTGTATATGTATGGCTAAATCGGCGTTAGTTTTGCCCTAACTAGTGCCTTTGAAAATCCTGAAAAATGTGCTTATATAACCAGCGAAATAATTGCCGCTAAGCAGAAGTTGTGCTAAGGTCTAAATGAAACCCGCAATTAATTGATTGACGAAATGCCCATGAGAGGCCAGCGATGCCAAAATGAGTCAGAAAACTGAAGATATCTTACGTGTTTAGCCACGCTGGATGATTTTCCCCAAATATTTTCGCTTTTTTTTCATTTTTTTTTTTTGCAGCCACGCTGGAACTGCCAACTTATGCAATTCGCAGCGAGTTGGCAGTCCGGCGTTTAGGTTCGCACTTGCGGCTTTTTTTCTTTCGCTTAAATTGGGTACAATACGCCTCTTACTGTAAATTGAGTTGCACTTTGTGCATTTGTGGGCTTTTATGCGGGGAATTTGTTAGATAAAAGTGTGTGGCAATTGATTGTTCTATTGCCCAGTCACACGCACGCATACACTGGCAAGTTAATTCCATGTGCTATAGCGCCCTCTCGCTCACTCCCCTTAGTGTTCCCAGCTGCGCGTGCAAGTTCTTAACTGTATGTGTGCGTGTGCGAGTGCCGTTTTAATCGCAAGAGAAAATGTAACTGTCTCTTCTCTTATGACCCGCTTTCTTCTTGCTCTTCGTGTTCCCTTTTCTCGCCGTGTCAAAAGTACAAACTTTTGGCCAACAAATCGACAGCACAAATCGCTCTTGCTCGTTTTTCCTAGCCCCCGCCACCCCTATCCGTGTGACGTCAAGCGCCGGACGTCACACGTTCAGGTATTCATGTGATTTTAATGTTTATTTTACCCTTTTGTCCGGTCTCTTAGCGCCATTTTGCACTGATTACAGGCACTGGCTCCATTTCCATATAAGCAAGCGAAGCGATAGTGTTTGTTTTTACATCTTCTAAGCGAACCGCTATATTTCATTGGAAACTGAATCAACGGCTTGGATACAAGCGATAAATTGGCGACTCAGCGGAAATTTTCAATGCCTTCTGCTTATTTATGCCATTCGATGCCCGACTCCACACCCTTTTGTGTAGCTCGAAATCCGAATCTCCCAGCTGATGTTGATTCAGATTCTGTGTAAACTTGGCCGCCGTTTAATTTTAGCCACAACTCCGCTGCACTTTTTTTTCTATTTATTTTTTTTTGTGTTGGCTTGGAGCCAACGGCGGCGGCGCTTGTTCTTGTTTTTTTATGTAATTTTTTGCGATAGCGGGACCTTGAAAAAGCGGCGCAGACAGGCCTTATATAAATATCTGTATTAGCAACAGTCTTTATCTAATCGCTTCACGCACTTTTCGAGCTGCCTGTCGCCCTTCTACCGCGTGCGCGAAAGAGAGGGGGCGTAAGCAAGCAGAATTCAAGAGAGAGGGAGAATTAGAGCGAGAAAGCCAAGTCACATGCTCCGCAGCTGACGTCTCGGCTCATTGCCAACTGTAAATGTTCTTCGAATAGAGAGGAGAGCATTCTGTGTTCTGTTTGTTTTTTTTTTCTTCTTTGTTTTTTGGCAAGCAATAGCCAAAACCTCGAATGGGGTAAATGAAAAACAATTGGCCATATATGCATTTTCGGGGCGGTCAAAACGAAACAAAAAGTGCTTTCTCTAATGCGAGTACTTCCTCTTATGCAACACAGACGGCATTGAATTCTTAGCACTGATAAGCGGCGATCTCACTCTTGTCCCTGTCCCTGTCTCTGCCCTCTCTATCGCACACGTGCTGTTGCCAACCCAAACGCTAGATGGATGACGCTTTTCGCACGCTCTCTTCCTCTGCCACTGCCAGTGTCGCTGTTTCCCCGCTCTCTCGCAACTGTTGCTGAACTTGACGTCGACAGCGCGGCCTCCGTCGCTAACGCCAACGCAGGCAGCGCAGGCTAGCTGGCTGATTTCTGCGTACGGTACTTTCACAAGCAATTCAGTTGCCGTCCGGTTAAGACCTTTGATTTCCAAGGGAATAAGGATAAATATTTTTTTTTCGGTTTTGTGCTGTGATATAAAACACATACAAATAGTACGTATGCAAACCAACTGAATTTAATTAAATAACTCGACTGCATCTGCATCCAAATCAAATAATACATCGCGAGTGACTCCCTATTTTTTTTAATTCGAATTTCAAATCAAATTGATCTGATGGAAGAGAATATTCTGTTCGCTTGGTTACATAAACTAGAGCTGAACTTGGTTTTTTTTGTGGTGCTCGGTGCCTGCTCTTATGCAATCAATAACAATGAATTAAGCATTACTCCTCTGGATTGGATACAACTCGAAGAAGCTTAAGCTTTCCACGTGCAACTTTCTTTCGGGCTCAACTAGAATTTTTCCAGCTGAGGCTATTACATCACGCTCTCTTTGTGGCTAAAGCGAAAGCTTCGGCGCTCTCTTTAGTCCCGATTAGATAACCTCAGAACAGTTGGTCAAAGAGAGAGAGCATTGAAGAGAAACCATCAAGTTTCGGTATTGCTCTTTCTCTGCTTGCCAAGTGTTACATAAACTCATAAACGAAAGGCGGTGCGGTGCGGCCTTAAATATGCTAATTGAATTTCGCTGAATTTAAACGAAACGAAATGTTCTCTAGCTTCCCTGCTGCTGCTTCTTCTTTGCACACTTGAAATTCTAAAATTATCGAACACGCTTCAATGGCAAAAGCCAGCTGCCAAAAAAAAAGCAAATGAAAAACGTTTTGGCCTCTATAGCCATCCCCCTCGCACCCACGCCAATGCCCATACATCGAATTTTCCATTGAACTTTCTTCTATTCTTTGTTCTCTCTTATGTGTGGCAATTATGCAATACAAATAAGCAAGCATTTATTGCTCTTGTATGAAAACTAGAAAAATGCAGTTCCAATTAACAAGTATAAGGGAAAATAGATGCACAGTAAATGGAAAGAGCTGAGCACACACTGAACGTGCCATGCCACGTAACAGTCAGCAGCTTCTCTTAAATTTCGAGGGCACCTCTTTACAGAGTTTGTCGGCTCCGTAAACTGGTTGGAACTCAGTGCAAATTCACTGGAATTGCCATTTATTCAAACCACGTGGCAAGTTCAGCCGGCGATTAACTGTTGGTCTTCTTTTTTTTTGCGAACGATAACCGGTTTCCAGCCAATACCAATACAGTAATTTATGATGGAAGAAAGCTATACTCAGTCACTACAAAACTAACCTAATGCCATATTCTATTCATTTTCTTTATTTGTATTTGTTTGTAACACTACATCACCCCTAGGGGGTGAACCTCTTACTCATATCTATATCTATATATCTATACACATTTCACCAAAAAACACTTGCTTTAATTATAAGTTGTACTACTATTTGCATGTCTAACCACCTTTCCGCGCTCGATTCGTTTCCATTTCTCGTCAAACCTTTTGATTTGATCATTTATGTACATGTTGTGTGAAAAAAAAAGAAAGAACGAAAAAAGAAAAGTGCATGTCTTTGGCTTTTTTTCTTGTATCATTATTTACTCACATATTTTTATTTGGCTTTTGGGCTATTCTTCTTGTGCCTTCTGCACCTGTGAAAGTGAATCCATCGTTATCGTTATCGCTCGTTCGTTCGTACATTCATCATATCGTTAATCGTAAATCGTAAAACATATATCGTAACATTATGCAACGCATGGGGAGCTCCCACCCGATTCATCCGCCACTGACTCCATCAAGATTCCATCAAGAAAGCAAGAGAGGAGGACAGAGAGAGAGAAAGAGAGAAGCTGTCGAGACGACAATTAATTGAGAGTTTGCGGGACATTACCCGATATGTGTTTACAGCAAAATGGGCAAGGATTTCGATGCTGTTGGATTCGTCAAGGACTTCGCTGCCGGAGGCATCTCCGCAGCCGTCTCAAAGACTGCCGTCGCCCCCATTGAGCGTGTGAAGCTGCTCCTGCAGGTTCAGCACATCTCGAAACAAATCAGCCCCGACAAGCAGTACAAGGGCATGGTTGATTGCTTTATCCGCATTCCAAAGGAACAAGGTTTTAGCTCGTACTGGCGCGGTAACTTGGCCAACGTCATCAGATACTTCCCGACCCAGGCTCTGAACTTTGCCTTCAAGGACAAGTACAAGCAGGTAAGTCTTTCGCCTGGCCCTCTAAAATATTACGTTTGATAACCCATCATATCCGTCCATAGGTCTTCCTGGGAGGTGTTGACAAGAACACCCAGTTCTGGCGTTACTTCTGCGGTAACCTGGCCTCCGGTGGTGCCGCTGGTGCTACCTCTCTGTGCTTTGTCTACCCCTTGGACTTTGCTCGTACTCGGTAAGTTTGCTCAGAGAGTGAGAGCGAGAGATAGACGAGACTAAAATGTGTGTTCTAACAAATGTTTTTCTTTTAATCCAAAAATAAACAGCTTGGCTGCTGATACTGGCAAGGGTGGTCAGCGTGAATTCACCGGTCTGGGCAACTGCTTGACCAAGATCTTCAAGAGCGACGGCATTGTCGGCTTGTACCGCGGCTTCGGTGTGTCTGTCCAGGGCATCATCATCTACCGTGCCGCCTACTTCGGCTTCTACGATACCGCTCGCGGCATGTTGCCCGACCCCAAGAACACACCCATCTACATCAGCTGGGCCATCGCCCAGGTTGTGACAACCGTTGCTGGCATCGTGTCCTATCCCTTCGACACCGTGCGTCGTCGCATGATGATGCAGTCTGGCCGCAAGTCCACCGAGATCATCTACAAGAACACACTGCACTGCTGGGGAACCATCGCCAAGCAGGAGGGCACTGGTGCCTTCTTCAAGGGCGCCTTCTCCAACGTTCTCAGAGGCACTGGCGGTGCTTTCGTGCTTGTGTTGTACGATGAGATCAAGAAGTTCTTGTAAATTAAATTATTAAATTATTCAAACCAGCAAAATACAACAACTACATACAACAACAAAAACAAATACAAGAAAACTAAACACTACCAGCTAATTATGTTAGATAACTGAAAGAGCAACAGCTAAAGCAACAGCAATGTTTGATCTGCAACCAAAATCACCTTACCAAGAACAACGGCAAGCAATAACAACCCCATTCTTCTCTCCCCACCCTTCTTTCCCTCCTCCTCCCCTTGATATAATTATGAAATTATATTATATATAATAACTGGGAACTAATTAACGACGGAACGATGGATGGCCAGAATCAATAGAACAACAGCAAACAACAAACAGCCACAACAACAGCAACAGCAACAGAAGAGAAAAAATACGCTAGGAGAAGAGGAAACGACTCGGCTCATGAGAGCACCCAGTACACTGAGAGACGAACGAACATGGCGACGATATTGATTAGTATTGTTAAGTTTGGGTTAGGCTATATCCACTGTATCCTATCTGTCATGCTGCTGGGTCGCGTCACCTCCACAGCCAAAACCAGAGTGTTATTATCGACAAGGACGCTAAGAATCGACCAAAGACCTGTAGATTCTTTAGCCTCCGAGACGACACGACACGACAAACAACAAACTCGACTTAGGTTGGTTTAAAAATATATAAAAATTGATAAAAATAGTACAATGCTGTGTTTTATTTATTCGCCGCCGATCAACTGTCGCTGATGCCTCTATATATATATGTTTGTATATATTCCTGTGTAGAGCGTATAGTTGACCTTGATTTGGGTTCCAAGGGTTCACCATGGGTTTGCCTTAGTGTTTTGGATAAAAACGTTGGAAACATATTGAGTGCCGCCTGCCTTTTCCTCGGAATTTGTAAAATTTTTAAGCCATTTATATGTAGTTTTTATACCCAGTACATATGGGGTACAAGGGTATTATAACTTAGTGCCAACCGAGAAAGTATGTAATAGGCAAAATTAGGCTCCTCCCTGTAAAGTATATATATTCTTAATCAGCGTCACCAGCTGATTCGATTTAGCCACGTCCGTCTGTCGGTCTGTCCGTCCGTGTGAAACAACAGATCTCAGAGTGAAATCGTATAATCAACATGGAAGTTATTTAGAAAATAGTTCCTTCGTATGCTGACTAAACCAATATGTTGCTCAACATGTTCTTAGCAACATTTGTCTGTTTTTATGTTACTCAACATGTAGCAGGGAACATTTTTCTGAATTTGTCAGTATTTTCATCTGCCTTCCGTTCTGTTAACATTTATTTTTATATAAATTTGAGCTTAATTATCCAAAGTGAAAGTGTCCATGTGTGTTTTAATTTCACTCACAATGCTTTGAGTGCCGGGTATCTCACAGTCGGTCAAACTTGACTGTATCTTCTCTACTTTTTATTACTAGGTGTGGTGAAATAATTTGCCCGAAACAATTCTTATTTTAATTGTAGTTTTGTCGCCCAAGTTAGTGTGCTGAAAAAGCCAATATTTACAGGAACATTTAAACAATTAAGTAACTCAATGTTTTTCACCACGATTAGGTGGTGTGTTAGTATATATCTGGGTTAAATCGGATATAAATTTAACTCAAATTCAGCAGCATTGGCATTTCCTAGGGGCCCATCTTTATAAACTTTGACTTTTAAGACTTGAAAATATTTTCCATGGCCGGAAAGCAGGCAATATTCCGCATCGAAGTTGGCCAAGACAACTCCATCGTACCAAATCGAACAGACTTAGCTCAGATTCTCGTTAGCCTACGTCAGTTCGGGTCTCAGTTCGTTCTTCAATATCATTAAAAAAAATTAAATTATAAATTTGCAAAATTTTACGTTGATTTTACTACTTTTACTGACTGAATCGTTTCACAACCAAAAAAAAAAGGCAACGAACTTTCAACGATGGGTGAAGAAGGCGGCGGTGGCGGTGGTGGAAAGGGCGATCTCAAGTCCTTTCTCATGGACTTTATGATGGGCGGCGTGTCGGCGGCTGTGGCCAAGACGGCGGTGGCGCCCATCGAGCGGGTTAAGCTCCTGCTGCAGGTGCAAGAGGTTTCCAAGCAGATCGCGGCAGATCAGCGCTACAAGGGCATTGTCGACGCCTTCGTCCGCATTCCCAAGGAGCAGGGATTCGCGTCATTCTGGCGCGGTAACTTGGCCAACGTGATACGGTACTTCCCCACGCAGGCCCTCAATTTTGCCTTCAAGGATGTGTACAAATCGGTAAGTGAGGAAGGGATAATCCTCGATCTCTAGTGACTCCCTACCTTCTCCCCCTGCAGGTCTTCCTCGGCGGCGTTGACAAACACAAGCAGTTCTGGCGCCATTTTGCGGGCAACTTGGCCTCCGGCGGTGCAGCGGGTGCCACGTCCTTGTGCTTCGTTTATCCCCTGGACTTTGCACGAACCCGGTGAGTTGTGGCCACACATTCAGAGGGTTAACATAGGTTTAGATGTAGGTTCGTAGTTCATAGTTCATAGATCATAGTTAATAGTAGGGCCAACAAGCAGTTCCCAATAGCATATTCCTACCATATCCTTACCAGCCTCTATTTCCTATGCTCTCCTCCTCTCCTGCTTGTTACAGCCTGGCAGCTGATGTGGGCAAGGGCGGCTCCCGGGAGTTCAATGGTCTAATTGATTGCTTGATGAAGGTGATCAAGAGCGACGGACCCATCGGCCTGTATCGAGGTTTTATAGTCTCCGTCCAGGGCATCATTATCTACCGCGCCGCATACTTCGGCTTCTACGATACATGCCGCGACTACTTGCCCAATCCCAAGAACACGCCCTTCTATGTGAGTTGGGCGATTGCCCAGGTGGTCACCACCATAGCGGGCATTGCCTCGTATCCGTTCGATACGGTGAGACGTCGCATGATGATGCAGTCGGGCCTTAAGAAGTCCGAGATGCTCTACAAGAACACCGCCCACTGCTGGGTGGTGATTGCCAAGCAGGAGGGCATTGGCGCATTCTTTAAGGGCGCCTTCTCCAACGTTCTCAGAGGCACGGGCGGCGCCCTTGTTCTGGCCCTTTACGATGAAATGAAGAAGTACTTTTAGTCCCGATTTCCGATCGTTGGTGGGACGCTCGGAATGGGATCGGGCCGCCACCAGGCACCATCAGCCTCAACGCCTAGTCACCCTGACAACAGCAACAGCATCGACGGCGGAGGCGGCAGCAGCAGCTCCACTACCATCCACCGACCCAGAGGAACCCGAAGGATCAGAGGAAGAACCCCCAAAGACTCTCAGAGACCAGGATCACTGACCCAATGCGAGATCACCGCGTGGACTGCTGCTGCTGGCCTGTCGAAGCTTCGTATTGCTCAAAATTGTACAGTCTCTTTGAGAAAATACAAATAATTTATTGAACTTAACTCATTGTGGCGCTGTTGATATTTCTTTTTTTTTTTTTGCCTCGCGTGTGTGGTGCTCGGTGCAAGTGTGTTGTGTGTTGTGTAGTGTCCAGGGCGGGTCGTCTTTAGCATTCTGACCATTTCTCCATTTGCTTGAGGGGAAATTACCTTTCATGTAATATAAACTAAGACTATAAACGTTTTCCGTGACCATGTCTATTGTCCGTCTTCATAATTCATTCACCTGGCACTTACCTGTACTTGGTAGTAATGAACAAACAAACTTTATTAAACTATTTGTCAGAGTTAAATGGGGAAATAAATTAAGTCTCGAAGCTATTTAAATCAGAGCCACTTAAAAGATGGGTTTCTCTCTGAGAAGAACCCCTTTTTCCCTTCTATATTCAAGCGTTACTCTGCGAACATTTAGTCCGTTTAGATAAAAATGTTGGTCAGAAATGTATAAGGTTTTGGTTACTAAATATCCGGGATATTCTAGAGTCCAGAGGCGACCCGCCCCAGCGCTCTAGAAGATGTATTTGTGTGCGTGTGCTGTGGTGGGCTTCAACTTAAATGTTAGCATCGGCGTTAAAGTTAGGCATTAAAATAACATTAAAAACAAATCAAGTCGAGAAAGGCTGGGCTTTCCATTGAGCTGCGCATGATGTCCTCTCGCATACATAAATTAATCGTAACAACAAAAAACAAAAGGACGTTCACAAAAAAAAGAGACGAAATTACTAACAAGTACGCGACTTGCACTTATTCTCTGTTAACAATTAGATATTATTCTATGCTAAGCTTGCAGCTCCTAATTCCTCCGCCAGTCCGATTCGGATTTAGTGGGTGGCCCCGGAGCGGTGCGCCAGGAACAGGAAGTACGTGCCCGCCGCATAGGCCAGGAAATTGAAGAGCCCAAAGACGCCGGCGGCCGTGTTGGAACCAGCACCCTTGGCGGCCGAGTCCGACCATCTGGCCAGCTGGACAATGAAGCCGATGA
Organism: Drosophila pectinifera; assembly: GCA_008042775.1. Classification (NCBI taxonomy): domain Eukaryota; kingdom Metazoa; phylum Arthropoda; class Insecta; order Diptera; family Drosophilidae; genus Drosophila; species Drosophila pectinifera. Next base: position 44,882 of record VNKC01002233.1, read on the forward strand.
AGTACAGCAGCGTCAGCACGGCGGTGGTGATCAGCTCCTGCAGGATATCAAGTGTGGGTGAGTACTGTCCTCTAAGATATAAGGCATCACATCACTCACCGAGAATATCCAGTTGACAGCTACGTTGAGGGCCTCGCGAATGCCCAGGAAATAGGCGGCAATCAGCAGGATGTTGATGATGAACGAGATCACGATCACGAACATGAAGAACGAGGTGGCCGAGTTCATGGGGGGAGCGGCCAGAGCCATGCAGATGATGCCCAGCACCTGTGAGTAGATACAAAGATATAGAAATAAGTATATATACGAGAAAACACGAACTCCTCTTGCCTGCAATGTACAAGAGAAGCAGCAACAACAGCTTAGCTTCCTCTGGCAAGGATCAGGAGTTATAAATGATTTCATTTACTTGTGGATTTCTTATTGATTGATACTTCCACCTCAGTTCTCGCCCAGATCGTGATCTCCAATTAAAGTCGCCTCTTGAAGGCCACTCTGTGTATTTGGAGTGAGCACGACATGATGTCACCTTTAATTGAGCACAGAATCTGAATGCACACCATGAATGGAATGGAATGGTTGTGTTGAATAGTAAAGAATGTTCTCGCTTCTAATTAAGCGATAAATTTTACTAATTCACTACAAGCTGCAAAGAAACTATTTGTTTTTTCACATTGCTAGAATAGCTAACAAGAAGCCCCATTCATAAATGAGAGCTGTAGAGTCTCAGTGGGTTATTTTATGTATTAAGCGCTCTTTTTTGTAGGCAGATATATATAAATATTCTAAATTTGTATTCAACTTTGCACAACTACTGGGAAATATTCCCCGAAAACCAGACCACTTACTTATAGGGCATATAAACCTATAATCTCTAAGATGGTTTCTCCGATATGCCCTCGTGACTCACCACTCATTGCTAGTAATTGACTTTTGGGCAAACAAGACTATCTCTGAGTGTAGAGTGACTCTCCGGATCTTATCGAAATTCAGGCAAATTCGCAGGGTGATTTAGCCAGGGCTTAGAACCACCCAAGCCTGGATGACAGACTGATATGGCCCGGAGCTGACGTGGTCGTTTTGGGCAATTAAAAAGCAATAAGCTTTTGGCGACACCACCGACCCAAGAGAAACAACAACAGGTGGGGCGGGCAGGTGCGCCTTTGCTTTTGGCTAAAACAAAAGGTGCACGAGAAAGTGAAAGCTGAAAGTTGTGGCCGGGCCAAAAGCGACCTGTTGATGCGAGTGAGACTGCGACCGGGACCGGGACTGGCACAACACGTTGGTGGCAATGTCGATGTTGTTTTGCTATCTGGCAAGACAATTAGCCAACAAGCGACAACAGATGCCGGCGCCAAGTCAAAGGGTTGATTGAACTGTCAGCGATTTGTTGATCTTCGATTGCATTCCCCTAAAAAACACCCGTGAATGCTGTTCTCCCCCTTTTCTTTTTCTATTTTTATTTGGCTTTTGAAGACACCGGACAGCTGGGCATGCGTGGTGGCCTCTCCCAGAAATTTGCGTCACGTTTTCAAAAAACCAAAGAGCCAGAAATCTGGCCGGAAAATATTTGAATTTTTATCTTTTCTAAACATAATTTATGGGTGGGTTTTTATTTGCCCGTGTCCCCTGTGCGTTGTGTGCTTAACAAGCGACTAGATTTGCATATACATGGGCGTAAATAAGTGTGCTTTCCTCTGGTCACAGTCAATATAGTTTATGTATATGAACATATATGTAGGTACACAGATATTTCGTAACGCTCCAACGGCCAAGACAAGCGTCTGGCCAACAAGAAGCAAAATACTATAGTACACAGATCCAAAAATATCAATGAACTTGTTATACAACAATTAAGTCTGTTCTTTTATTAAGTAATATTGTAGAGTGGGTCAATTGACTCTTCTGATTAGAACTGTCGTGTAGTTTAAGACTAGGATTTGTTAGTGTTCAAGTTCCTCTTATTTTATTACAGTCTCCAATAATCCTTTGAACACTCTGAAGTCTGATTTTAATTAAATTGAATTAAGTTCTTTATTAAGATCTTTATTTAAACAACACCTTACTAGAACTTGAAACCGAAATAAAGTCCTAAGTACTTAAGGGACCCCTTCAGCCTTACTCTGGTACTAGAATTCCCAAGTGCTGGGAATGACGAGTAAAGACAATGACGAGTAAATATAGCTCTACTCTACACTCTATAGTGGCTGTTTAGTCAAGCTTCTTGGTTGTTCTTTGTGTGTTTTTGTCCTTTACCTAATATATTATTGAAGTTAATAGTAATATATTATTGAAGAATGACGAGTAAAGATGGCGAGTAAAGATGACGAGTAAAGACAATGACGAGTAAAGATAATGACGAGTAAATATAGCTCTACTCTACACTCTATACCTGCTTTTTACTCAAGCTTCTTGGTTGTTCTTTGTGTGTTTTTGCCCTTTACCTAATATATTTTTGAAGTTACATTACTTTTTCTCTCCGTGCAGAGCGTGAAACAGTGCGTGGACAGCGAAGGCATCTAGGAACAGACATATATATACATATATCGATCAAGCTGAGCTGGGGCTCCAGCATAATTGTGTGCGCAATCGATGACGCGTAACGCCACTGTAATGGATCTGGTTCTTGGCCTCTGGTTACACGGTCTGGTCGTCGTCCGCCGTTCAAGCCACTAAAGTGTGGAAAATACGAGGACTTGGAGCCCGATACAAGGTCTGGGTAAGTCTATAGATAATACCTCCTTTATTAATTTAAGAAAAGAAACATTATTTCCCACATATATATATATATATATATATTAAGCAAGCGAGATAGCAATGATTGCTGAAGATAGATAAGCCGGGCATAGGGTTGGTCAACAATCAATAATAATATAATACATATGGCTCTGTATCCATGTGACTGGGTATATGTATCTCGTAAATAAGCTAAGACAGAGCAGAGCCTGGGAGATGAGCTCACTCTCTCGTCGTGCACTTAGTCAGCGTCAATTACCTCAAAGTATATATATAAGCACAAACTTGGCCAAGTATTTACATAACTTTGTGCATCCCAAGTACAGTACAGAACGAGATTTGGGCCTTTAAATCGTGGCTACTTTGTGGTTACAGAACGAGATTTAGGCCTTTAAATCGTGGCTACTTTGGGAGTAGAATAATGCAGTTGTAATGGGTTTTTATGAGCCTTTTTGTGACCTAACCGACCCAGTTAGATAAAACAATATTTCGAATTTGTGCCAGCTGTAAGCTGGCCTATTAAACGGGCTTTGTTAGTCCAGATAGCACACGCCTTGCGTGCATGGTCCGCACTGTCTCTGCCCATACACGGCAACACGACACGAGTGTTAGACGCTTTGACGATCGATCGCATTCTCCAAGCCGCCGCCGCCGACATGAAACCAAAACAAACACAGATACAGATACAGTCACAGTCAGAACCGCCTTCGTTTTTTTCGCTGTAGAAAAAATCTCTTGAATGACACCGTTTGTGTGTCATAGTTTCCGCTTTGGGCGAGAACATTCAAAATCAAATTCAAAACGAAACATTGTTGCGGCTGTGCAGCTTCCAAAATACTTATCTTACGTAATTTGGCTATTATAAAAACGTTCTCAAACCCCGAGAGAGCAGCAAGAACTTAATAATAAATCGCTGAATATATGTACCAGCCACTGGCCCTGGCATGCATAGAGTTATGTATAGCCAGCTTATATGCATATATATATGTCCGATCCGATCCGAACCGATCCACATATACACTCGAGTTCGTGCTCATGCTAATTGGCAGGGCGGCCATATCTAATCGGGGCCGATTGGCTTCCACAAATTGGCCTGCAACTCCGGCCAGAGTAATAAGGCTTCAAGGGGGTTTTTTCTGTTCTGTTTCGCAGCGAGGATCAAGGGGCGGATGAGTAATGGCCTTGGCAATTCGGTCAGGTGTCCAGGCATCGATTGGCTTATCAGCCGCAGTCGGGGCTACTTAATTTGGGGGAGGATCGGCGGCCCATTATCGCCCACCTCTTACCTGATAACGGGGCGTATGAGTAATGGCCGATTAGCCAGATTGGCCAAAATGACTCATGGCCAAGTTAAACCCAAGTCCTCCCCGACTACCTCGAACCACTGCACCTAATTAGAGTCTTAAGGGACTAAAAAATAAGTTTAAATTACATTTTTAGTGCTATTTCAAGACTTTAGACTTGAAGATATCAGAGGGTATTCATTTTGATAAAAAGAATATATATAGTCCCATATAGTACAGATATATCCTAAGATCTAGCATAGGAAGTGATTATGTGAATCTTTATGGGAAATATAAATAGTTATAACTTTTGTAAAGGCTGCTACTGCTGCTATAAATAGTTATAACTTTTGTAAAGGCTGATACTTTGTCAGGAAAATTTCTAACAAGGAATCCCTATGCCTAGCAAGGCTCTTTTACATTAATATATATAATATATTATAAATATTATATATATAAATATATCGTAATAAGCTTAAGTTGAAAATTAGCAAAGACTTTCTGTTTGCAACATTATTTATTCAGTTCAGTTCCTTGATGAATCTTCTCCATTTGGAAACTGGGAATCGGGGCAGGTGCATGTTCAGGTTCTTTTTTTTTAGGCAGCCTTAAGTGGAGCATTTATATATTCATATACTGCGACGGGACTATCAGCCTACTATCGTCAAAGGCGCCCGATAAGATTAGTTTGCCACAAAAAGAAACAAGTCCATTGGACAGAGCCACAAAGCCAGCCAAAAAACACTTAATGGCCAATTTGTGACAGCAGTGCATTCGGGGAATTAGATGTTTGCCGGATCAGGATGAGTTTGAAGAATAGGTCTTTACTCCAGTCAAGGAGGTCTGGAACTCCATTAACCATTAACTATTACCCATTACCCATTAGCCTGGCAACTAGCCCTCCTGTCCGGGCAGGGGAAAAATCAATAAATAGCACTTAATAACCGACAGTTTATGGCCACGATAATCGTATCAGCAATTTCGCTCCATTACACTCCTTGCCACACAGCGAGAAAATGAGCTCGATATCTCAGGAGTTAATCCGACTTGAAATCAGCCAGTTCCCTATAAGATGATCCCATAACCTGGGACCTGGCCTTGGCTTTAGTCTGGTCTAGAGTAGTTAGCCTTGTTAAGGGTTTATTTCCAGTAGAAGCTTATCTGGTATTCTAATAACCACTTAGTCCACCCACTATTCATTCAATATTGATTTTCAGCGACAACCGACGAGAGGTTATTAATGCATTTTTCATGTGTGCCTCGGCAGATGGCGGGGTGTCCTTCGACCTTGACACTTTTCAGACTTTTCCAACTTTTCAGACTTTCCAGAGAGCGCCAAATATGGTGAACCTGTGGACTTTCGACACCTGCGGCTGCGGCTGCCTCCGTATGTCTCGGTTACGAGTACGAGTACGAGTTCCAGTGCGACTGTTGTGTTGGCGTCCAACGGTTAAGCGCTGTGGGCGGAGGGCTTGGGGGATGGGGGCAGAGCGGATCGGAGCACCACTTGGCATGGCCAACCGGTGGAGCTGCCCACACGGCGCCACACGCTGTGGACTGTGGGAAATGTCCGACTCCGACTCCGATTCCGATACCGAATTCCAGGCCAAATCGAACTCGTATTTGGTTTTCGATCACTGCAGTTCCATGGCTCCCAGCTGGGGAGCCACATGGCCCCGGGCTCACATGTTTGCACTTCCCCCGTAGCCGACAATTCCCCTATCTTATCCGCCAGGCGCAGGTCTAATGAAATCCTGACATATCTATATATACACCTATTGGTATATTTGTATAGTTATCGAGGGACTTGGCCTGCTTAAGTTGGCCAGATAGCCCGGGAGGCGAAGCCCACAGATAAAACTGTTCAATATATGGTCTAGATATGGGTTCGATATGTCTTGTGGTTGCCTCAGCTGTGTTCCACAAAAAAAGGAAGACCATAAACGTCTAATTTTATATTTATTGTGCGAATGTTTATGCAAATGCGCGGAAATATAAATAAATGATTTCAATCATATAAAATTTGATTTGAAAAATGCGCTGAAAATATCACAAAAAGATGTTCTCATCAAAAAATCTAAAAAGATTTGAAAAAGTAAATCATTAACTCTCTGAGGAATTCAAGCTACAGACTATGAAATACCCGGTTAGTGATATTTCTATTATATTCGCTTATAACTTCCAAATTTATGTTCTAATTTATGGGATAATGAGTATGAGTTATTGTTCTTGGTTGTCACGAACATATAATAATATAGTACTCTGTATCTTTACATAGGTATTCCTAGGTAGAAAAATTCCCCAAAATGTAGGATCCATTTAAATGATACTGATGTAATGTATAATATACATCGAAAAAGATTTGAGAAAGTAAATCTTAAAACTCTTTAAGGAATGCAAGCTACAGTCAATGTGTTAGACTATGAAATACCCGGTACTCAGAGCTTAGTGTGTTAAATGAAAAGATATTACTATTATAATTGCAGGTCTTACTTATGGGATAATGAGTATGATATAATAACCTGGTACTCTGTATCTCTACATAGGTATTACTGGGTAGAAAAATTCCCAAAAAATATAGGATCCATTAAAATGTTCCTGATGTAATGTATAATATACTGATACATCAATGAACCCGATGATAGACTTTCTTCGTAGTATTCGTTCGAATTTTGGAGTTGGAAAACCTTCTATCCCACTATCTTTCCCGATCACTTACGAACTGGACTATCTTGAGGATGCCCGGCACAGTGCGGAAGTAGTCGATGTTGAGACGAATGGCGCTCCAGAAGCCGCCATCGCTGCCGGCGGCGGGATTGGGGCCGCCGGGCGGTCCGTTCGATGTGGTTGTTGTTGTGCGCTCGACGGTGACCACGGTCTCGACCATATTGTTGCTGTTTTCACTTGCTGCTGCTGCTGCTGTTGCTAGTTTAGTTAGTTAGAGGAGTTTCTGTGCTGGCTGGGCGGCAAAGAAGCAACTATTTTTAAACACTTGTCGCGCGGTCGTCACAGGAAAATAAGATGACAAAAAATATATCTAAGTATATGCTCGCTGGCCGATCGCCGGCTATATCTGCTCTATATACGAGTATATACGCGTATATGACACCCTCGCGCCTCTGACTTGAGTGTGTGTATATGCGGCTGAGTGGGCAACAGAGAGAGTGTCCGCGAGATTGGAGGCGTTGCTTTGTCCACGGCGGTCGCTGGTCGACTGAACTGCGAACTGGGGAACGCGAACGTGAACGCGAACGTGAATGCGAACGCGAATGCGAAGGCAAAGGCAAAGGCGAACACGATTGGGGCTGCAGCATAACGGTTAACTGAGCAGCGACGCCGCGCTCTCTCTCGGCCTCCCTCTCGCACTTAGTGGCGTGCGCCCTTTGACGACGCCTCTGCTGCGTCGGTGCGACGCAAAACTAGTTTGCTGCGCCTGCGTCGCGTTTTCTGCATTGCAATTTTGCTTGGCGGGGCTCTGGATACACCTAGGAAAATTAGGCAGCGGGTTATGTGGAAATAACTACTGTAAATATAATAATTTTCTCTCTTTAAGAAACAAAAGGGCTGGGGAAGAGATCATAATAGAGCTTAGACCATCCGTTAAAGAGCTCTTCTGTGGGTGTATTACTTGTCCAAATCATTCGATCTTTCACACCATTTTATTTATTAATGTGCTAGAAGTTAAAAAGTATCTTACCAAAAATATCTTATTAAAAAATATCTTACCTTTAAGAGTTTATTGGAGAATGGTAAATACCAATAAATACTAATTTGTCATTCTCCAATAAACTCTTAAAGGTAGGATATTTTTTAATAAGATATTTTTGGTAAGATATTTTTTAACTAAATTAGTAATTATCATTCTCCAATAAACTCTTAAAGGCATCAAAAATTTCTTTTATAATTAGTAAGTAGCGCTTTATTAGATTCCAAAAGTCACTAACTTGTCGAACGACCCTCGAGTGCCAAGCGGCGAGCGTGTGCTTGACTTTTTCGCTCTCAAGTTCTCTGAGTGTAGTCAGTGCCCTCTCCCTCTCTCACGCGCTGTGTGTGTCTGTACTCTTGCCGTCTCTTTCCGTTTCGACCCAGTAAGACAAGCAAGCTGGCCTGGAGGATCGCTAATTTTAATTAAATCAGGTATTCCCAACAGGTCGAGAAGGCATCAGTTTCAAGGATTTTTCAAGAGAAAAGGTGCATGCATTAACACATTGTTGCCTCTATTTGAAGTTGATTTTCTTGTATCTTAAGTGGCCAGAAGTGGGCTTCTCCACGCGTCACTGTAATCCATAATAACTTAATAACACCTTTGACATAACTTAAAGCAAATAAATAATACTGTCAGGACCAAGTTTGCAGCAGGAACCCGTTGGGAATTCTAGAGCATTCCTTGTGTACCTTGAACCTTGTTTCGCTCTTCTTCCGAAGTTCCTTACAAGATGAGGGAATACCCTGTGGCTTTCTGACGTCTCCAGTCAATAAGGCATGTTCCTGAGCTGATCACAATCCTAGGTCTGATCTCCGCTTATTGCCAAGAATAGACAAGTGATTACCATGTAGGCAAAACGTTTGGTTAGCTTTTATTTTTGGGTGCAGTACAAACTATGACAAAATTTCGCCTAATAAATATAGAGCTTGGTTTTTTTGGGCTGCCCGAGTAGAGTCTGGTGAGGGACGTGGACAGGACACAACTCTGGACAGATTCCGACTCTGTGGTCGGACACGTATACAATTTTGGTTCAGCTGTTTCGAATTTCGCACTCGGATTCGAGTTGAGTTGGGTGCACAGAATTAGGTGGTATTGCTTATAAGTATAACTAACTCTGCTGCCTTGCAAGCTAAAGGAATTTTGTTCTCTGGATCACCACAAGTATTTGGAAAGCAACAAAAATAAAGCATAATAGTTAAGGTATGCGTAGGTAAGGTAAACAATTATCAATTCGAATGTTTCGGGACGCTGGAAAGGACTAGATAACAAGTACAGCACGCGACGTGCGACCTACAACTAAGGGGCGCACTCGGCACTCTCAGCCAGGGGATGTACAGTTTGACCACAGGAGTATTTCGAAAGGGACCGAGTACAAAATAGCATCGTTGTCCGCCTTAGGGCGCCTCCTTGGTGTCCAGCTCCACCAAGGGCGGCACTGGCTCCACCTCTGCACTCTGGCTGCGGCTACGGCTGCCGCTTTGGCTCGGGCTCGGACTGGGGCTGACATTTGGGCTGGAGCTGGGGCTCTCACGCGGCTCAATTGCCTCGCGCTGGGGCGACGGCGGGGTTACGGCAGGACTCAGCGGTGCAGGCAGAGGTGGTGGCGGCGATGTCCTAGGCACGCAAGCCACTTCGGCTACTACCTTGTCCTTGGCCGGACTCGCCTTGGGCGACTGCGTCTGTGGCGGCCAGTGAGTGGACTTGAGGATTCCGTTTTGGCTGCTGGTCGAAGCTGACGAGGCTGACGAAGCAGCCAGAGCAACTTTCGATGAGGCCGAAGTGGAGGCAATATTGTCATCCGCAGCCTTGCCTCCCTTCTCCGCATCGCGCTCCTTGTCTTTCGCCTTCTCTAGCTCCTTCTCCATCTCCGAGATCTTCTTCAGATAGCACTTGTCCTGCGTGGGGCACTCAAGGTGGACACAGTGGAAGATCTGCAAGCAGGTTAGATTAGCTCCTCAAATGGCAGAGTGTCTTGCGAGTCTTAGGGCTTACCTCATTCGCCGTGTTGCGGGTGCCCACGATGCGGATGAAGACCACGGGACGTGGTGTGAAGTGGAAATTCTGCCACGAGCGGGCCTTGTCGTTGCGCCTATCCACCACCATCTGCCAGTCCTTGCGGTTCGTCGAGGTCTCGATGTAAAAGCTGTATGTCCGATCGTCGCAGTCCCACAGCAGGAGCCGCATAGAGCCGACATGGTAGGGCTGTCCCAAGCGGACAACAATCTCACCGCTACCAAGCTGGTGGCACGTGTAGCCTGAGTCCCAGTCGTAGCGCACATAATCGCCGTTGATCAGTGCGTTCCGGGTGCGGCTTACTCCGTCCGTCACGATGGCGCTCATCTCGATGGTGGCCACATTCGCCTTGGGCGCCACAAAGTGGTCAATCAGGCGCGGCACCTTGGCCGTGTGCATGGCCTCCAGTCCCACCACGTGGAATACCTGTTGAGTGCCAAGAGTCAGGATTTTTCAAGGATAAGTGATATCTATGGATTGGCTTACCCTGTTCACCGTGTTCTGGGTGCCCACCAGCCGAATAAAGCGCACGGGACGCGCTGCAAAGTACAGATACTGCCAGGAACGACAATGGTACTCGCTGTAGTCCACCACACGGTCCCAGTGCTGCTGGTCGCCGGATACCTCCACGAAGTAGGAGTACGCCCGGCTGTCGCTGTCCCAGAGCAGCATGCGGATGTGATTGATCATGCAGAGGGTGCCCAGCTCGACCACAATGCCCGCGTCGTTGGCATCAGTGATGCAGTGGCGCGTATACCCGTGCTCCATATCGTATGAGGTGACGTCGCCGTCCAACAGGGCGCTGCGGCACTCACCCTGAATGCAGCGCGACAGGTACTTGGCGGTGGCCACGTTCTCCTCCGGCCACAGTGCCGCCCGGTAGGGCAACGTTTTCGAGGTGCTCCGCTCTCCGATGGCATCCAGGATCTTGTCCGGTTCCAGAATGCCCGACGGTCGCACCACCTGCAGCAGATGCTCCAGATTCATGAGCGGCAGGCGCACAAAGCTGACCACCGACTTGATGTCCACGTTGGGGTTATAGCGGCTCCACTTCCACACGGCCAGGAAGATCTGTACTTCCTGCGCAAAGAAGCAGTCCCTACGCAGCACCTCCTCAAGCGATTCCTGAGAATAGCAGATATTGTTAGAAGGAATGGAGAGGGATTATTATTATGTTGACTACCCACCTTGGACAGCATCTTGAAGGAGTCATGCTGCAGCAGCTCCGCCGCATTGCGGTCCATGAACATGAGGCAGACCTGTGTCAGCTCCTCCAGGTTGTACAGCCGCGCAGCGTCCAGGATCATACAGACGTTGTTGAGGTCCAAATACTGGCGCAAGTACTTGGAGATGGCCATCTCCAGGTCCTGGAAACCATACTGATTGGCCATTCCCAGCACATCGATGATGGCGTCCTCGTCCAGGTTGGACAGGAGCAGCGTGCCCGAGTAGATGTAGCGCAACAGCACCTTGAACGGATCCAGCGGCACTTCCAGCGGTATCTGGCGCTGTGTCGTCTCCGACATGCCGCCGTACAACAGAGCCCGAAAATACTCGCTGCGGGCAGCCAGGACGACGCGGTGGGCGGGCAGGCGCTGCTCCTCCACCACGAACTCCACATCCGCATAGCGCTCGTTCATGCACAGACGCGCCATGTCCGCGGAGAAGCGCTCACCCAGGTCGATCTCGTCGGGCAGCCCCTCTTCCTGGCCGCCCGATGTCTTGCCCGAGGCGCCACCCTGGGACCCGCCGCCGGCCAGGCCGCTGCATCCCTGCATCTTGTGGTGTCCCTGGCTGCTCATTCTGCTGCCTGCTTGTCGGCGGTGTGTGTGTGTGTGTGAGTGTGTGTGTGCTGCGTGTGTTTGTTGTGCAACTGAGAAGAACAGCTATAGGCTAAAGCCAGTGAACAAATGGAAATGACGCCGCACCGCAGCGCAAATGCGTATGCTGTCGCTCCTCACCTCTCCGGCCCTGTAGCTCCTAGGTTGCTGGTCTGACGGCGCGAGGCAGTATTCACTTATGCAGTTGCTAACGCCAAACAACGGCTTAGTTACGCATTTCGAACGGAAATTCTATCGGAATAACCGCAAATTTATTTTGTTTTTTTTTTTATTGGGTGCCCGTGTGGCCGTAACTCTCACTTGGTAGAAATACCACACGGCCAGCTAGCTCGTTGGTATTATTTTGGTGTTATACACTCAATACTGTAAATTAACATGTAGATGTACGCAATGTGCATTTTACCTTACAAAGCGCTGTAAAACATTTTTACATTTATGTAAAATGTGTCCGTGTAGAATTTGGGAAAATTTCAAATTTGGAAAAATTTGAATCAAGCAGGCCCCGCTCCAAGCCTGTCATGGAATTTTTGAGCTGTCGGGTCGTGGAAAGCACAGTTTTATTCTCTCGTGAAACGTTGCCAAGTTAACATCAGTAAAAAATTTTTAATAAAACCCCTTTAGTAAAGGTAAGAAAATATATGATTCAGTGTTGCGGAAAAAAAATCACAAAAAAAAAAGAACATTTTTTTTTTTTTTACCGGAGTTCGCAGGCGCAGCATGGAAAACGAAAAGAACAAGCCTAAGGGGGAAGCCTCCAACCTGGAGCTACCCAACCTAGAGCTACCCAACGAAGAGCTTCCCAAGCGTGAGACGCGCTCCTTCATAGTATCCCGAGAGCCTTCCTTGGACCGACGCAATCGCCCGTGTCCCGTTACTAAGTTGTGTCTGTTCAATGGTGTCCGGTTCCTGCAGTCGTCGGAGAGCTTTTCCGACGGCACGGACACGGAAGGAGAGTACACGCCAAGTCTGGTCGTTGAAGCGCCTTGCACCTCGAGCTCGGCCGAGATAATGCCCTTGGAGACGGGGCCACAGGTCTATCTGCGCCTGCGTCCCGTCACCGAGCGCTCGACTGCATACTCGATTTCCGAGGACAGGAACGTGTTCATAACTACGAACACTGCGAACCGCAGGGAAAAGCACTTCGGCTTCACCTCCATTTTCGACAGTTCCGTGGACCAGGGCCACATCTATGACACCTGCGTGAGACCCAGGATCTGCGATGAAGAGTGCGTGACCATCATGACGTATGGTACCTCGGGCTCTGGCAAAACCTATACCCTACTGGGTAGGTATCCCCTAGGTCTTTTTCTTTTGGCCAACAATTAACTCAATCCCTGCCTCAGGCAACGATGTCAGTGCCGGCATTATTCCCCGCGCCTTGGACAATATATTCACCATTTGCAAGAACAGTGTGTGCCGCTCCCCCAAGATAAAGCTGGTCAATGGCTGCATTATCTGCCTGCAAGACGACGCCTCGCTAATGGAGATGCAGATCCGGAAGAAGCTCCTCGACCTGTGCCCCGACATCGGCCAGGGTCTGAAGAAGGAAATTGAAGAGGATCACACATTACCCATTAAGACCGGCGGCTCTAAAGAATCGGTGTTGATTTGGGTTTCCTTCGTTGAAATATACAACGAGCTGGTGCACGACCTTCTGGAAATTCCACCGAAACCGCCCAAGGGGTTCCAAGAGGTGCCGCGCAAAAATCTAAAGGTTGTGTGCAACAAAGGCCAGGTCTACGTCAAGGGACTGACCAGTGTGTTTGTCCAGAGCAGCGAGGAGGCGCTGCGTCTGCTCCGGCTGGGCCAGCAGCGCTCGACATTCGCTTCCACCTCGGTGAATGCCAACTCCAGTCGCTCCCATTGCGTGTTCACTGTGGACATGATCAAGTACAATCGCTCGGGCATCACCACCCAAAGCTCCTACAAATTCTGCGATTTGGCGGGCTCCGAGAGGGTTAATAGCACTGGGACCACCGGTCAGCGTTTGAAGGAGGCCAAGAAGATAAACACCTCGCTGATGGTTCTGGGTCGTTGCCTGGATGCGGCCAGCACGGCACAAAGGAAGAAGAGCGTTGATGTTATTCCATATCGCGACTCCAAGCTAACAATGCTCCTGCAGGCTGCCCTGTTGGGCAAGGAGAAGCTGGCAATGATCGTGACTGTCTCGCCGGTTGACAGGTACTACGAGGAAAACCAGAATGTTCTCAACTTCGCCTCAATTGCGAAGAACATTCTGTTCAAGGTGCCAGTGATTAAGCAGCATCGCAGCAGCTACGCCGGCTTTATGGAGTTTTCGACAATGACAGCCGACGCCAAGGGCAGCGAGTACACCAAGGAACTGGAGGAGAAAAACGTCAACTTGCAGCTGGAGTTCGATCGTCTGAAGTATGTGTTTATGCTGCAGAGTCAACTGCTGCAGAAGACCAAAAAAGCGTACCAGGATCATTACAAGCAGAAGCTACTGGTTGCCCAAGAGCAAGCCCAGACCGAGCTCTCCGGTCAAAAGCGACGCTACGAGGCGGAGATCAAATGCCTGAGGGATAAGATTGTATGTCTACTTAACCCTGGAACTGACTTGGAGACTACTCAGGAGACCGAGCAATCCCAGTCAGTAATTGAAGTCGTCGACGACGATGAGTAGTTTCTATAATTTCCATTTAACTTCTGTTCTGTTATATTTAACAGTTCTGTTCGATTTGAAAACTGGCGCTGCCAGCTCGGCTGAAAATGTTAGTGTTAGATAGCAGAGGCGCTCAGGAGGCAATTGTTGGGACCACACTTTGCGTGCCTGGGAATGTAAATTAAATTAACTAATAAGTATGAAAAATGTGATCCATAATACATATTTTTACTAAAACTATTAAAAAGCTTTTTATTTGCTTCAAATAAATATTTACTTCTCTCGCCTTAACATTCCTCCTTAACAGCACTCTTCGCACTTAGCACACCCTTAACAGCGTCAAATTCTAAACTTAACATCAACGTCCCGCTGCTAACCCGCCAGCGGTGTTAACGGGCCCATTGCCATGTGGACTTGCCCAATAATACAGTTGGTTTTTGGCACTCGACGAAAGCGCACGCGGCGACGGTGTCTGATAAGAAAAGTGTTCCGCCTCGAACGAACTTTTGGCGCGCAATCTTCGCTTCCTTGTCCACTTTTTTTTGCGAGTGTTTTGCTAAGAATCTTAGCTTGTTCGGTTCCAAGCGGAGTGCAGGCGTGTGCAGTTGTGTGTCCGTGTGCGGGTAATTGCAGGGCGCACTTGAAATATTCATGGGACAAGTGCAGGGGTAACGGCGTGAATAATTCAGGGAACCACCAATAGCAGCCAATTCTTTTTTTGTTCTGTGTGTGGCTTAGTTGCCGGTCAGGCGGGGGGAGAAGCAAAAGCAACAGCAACAGCGTGAACACGAATGAACATGTAAATCGACGAATCGAATCCACGTCACAAATGGCAGCGAGCAACAAGCAACGGTACCGGTACAAGTGCAGGGCCCACGGCGCCGCCGGCACGCAGCGCCTCAGCTGGCCGGAATGCCTCCTGCAGCTGGTCCTGTTCACCACAGGTGAGTGCCTTAGTCTCCGCCTACTAAAGCTAAAAAACAAAGAACTTGAGTTAAGCCCGGTCTCTGCTTATTAAATTAAGAAGCTTTTTCTTACGAAAATTTATATTTTTAAATGCATTATTCCCGAAAGATGCATATGAACATTGATTGCTCAGTAAATAAATAATAATAATATTTAGAATAAATAATTAGGATTTGGTTTTGCTCGGTTTACAGTAATGTCTCCCTTGGGAAATTTTCTTAATTTATATTTGTTTATATATTCTATACAATAAAATCCCTCTTAGTGGATTTGAATTTAAGACTAAATAATAATTAATAATACAAATTTGTAATATGTATACTATTTTTCTTATAAATTTCGAACTATCAGGCCAATGCTTAAGGGCATAAATTGCTTCTTAATTTTGCTTAATATTTAGCTGCTTGAAAAGGAAACTTGTAAAATAAATTTTACAATTGTGGGAGTTCAAGCATAAATGGTTTATTTTTATTTTGGTTTTCCTACATCAGCCATTCAAAATTTTTACATCCCGAACAGCTGTTCTTGTTTGTCGAACGGTAAACTGCTGCTCCATTGTCAGGTTATTACCTGCACAGAGAGAAAATACTAAGCAAATGCTTAGAGTTTGGAATTGGCAAAAAAACTTAAAAGTTATTCACAGCTTTCTTACAAAGTAAATATCACAAAATTTAAAATTTCGCTACAAATTAAGTGAAGATATTTAAATAATTATATGTTGGGGAACTTGGCCTAGTGTACTTGTACTTATCTCACTGTCTTAGTTAAAAACTCGATTATTAACATAAAATGGGGTTAAGTCCACATGGAACGCTTTTAATTTTTTTTCCCGCTGTGTACATGCAACTCCCGCGGGGGGGCGAACGACCGAACGACCGAAAAACCCGGCCGATGGCCAACGCGGCGTATGCGTAATTTATGGGCCTGCTCCCATTGCATCCACTAGCGGCGGCGCGGGCCATAACGGTACTTAACGAAATTAAAATGCGAGCCGCTCTCCATTTGCCCGGGCCCCGCCCCCTTGTCAGCGGCCACGCCCCCTCCCAGCGGTCGAGTTAATGCGCGAAATGAACAGCAGCAGCAGCGGCAGCAGATAAAGGCAAACTTTATTATTTTCATAGAATTCTTGGGAAAGCGGAAAACTGCTGCCTTAGTTTCTCCACCTTCCGTTGCAGCTCAGAAAATAATAGAGAAATCTCGCCAAATAATCCCTGCAAAATGTGAAAGTGGCAAAGAAACTGAGGGGGAACTGCACTCTCTCCAGTTTCCGCAGCACTTTCAATTATCCCAACGTCAAAATTATAAGCTGACTTCTGAGTGACCAAAGGTCCCCCGGCCTGTATTCCCTAGCCGAGCAAGGAAAAGTATATTTAAAGTATTTAGCTCATAGTTAGATATATACTACTCAGTCAGATTTAATCAATAAAGAGTAGAAAGATTTTAAAAAGTTATAATTAAAAGTAAAGCTGGCCAACTAACGACTGGCAATAAATAACATGGCAAAGACTGCATTTAATTCTTTGCTATCTTTTTTATTTATAGTTCCTAGCTTTATTTTGTATTTAATTAGTTATTCGCAAAGGTTTATTGATCATATTTTGAAATAAAATTCCCCTTCTTTTTTGAAATCCCTTAGAAACTTCCTGGACTTAAGCTGAACAACTTAATTCAGCAGAATTGGGATAAATTCAATTAAAGAATCACTTCTTAATTATTATTATCCCTATTATTAAATAGCTGCCAGTTTAACACTCTCAGCCCGTATAGGAATTATTCTGCTTACCTAAAAATCGAATTATTCTTGCAATTTAATTACCCGCCGGCAAACGGCTGTTCCCCAGTCACTTATTCGGGTCTATCTGCATGGGTCTGGCCCTGGGGCTGCTCTCACTTCATCCTCATCCTCTTTCCCATCATAGTCATCCCTCTAGCCCTTTGTTATTCTGGCATTCCAAAAATAGTCGCAAATCGCAGCTAAGAAATCTCATCACTCGGCCCAAGCGCGTGCCACAATGAAAATAAAAGCGTCTGAACGGAAACCTGAACCTAAACCGATACTAGACAACGGGCAGACTAGCCCCGGGCACTTTGGGGCAGCACTGCCAGAAATATGGGGGATGTATATTGATTAGGAGATTAATAAATAATTATTCGGTTTGAACAGCATAATTTAATGGGCAAAGCTGCCCTCTTCTCTGGAGTATTTTCCATCTATTGCTTAGGGGACTAAACCTTCTATATTTCTTTCACTGCACTGGCTCATTTGATTGGATTGGTTACCAGCTCACCTGGTTGGCCCCAGGTCTCGGAGCTCGGAACCTGTCTTAACTGGCTTACGTGGGACTCTACGGACTCCCCCGGAGCTGTCACAAAAGGGCGGTTCGCCCCGGAACCCTAGACCGGGAGCGGTGCACATGCCTCAGACATGGATACAGCCACAACAGATCCATCCAGTCCGACGCAATATGGCGACACTAATCTGAGATTGCCAGCCCCCTTTTGGCCACCGTTCCAAGCCCCGTTCAAGCCCCGGGTGGCACCCCTTTGCCAGCCCCCCCGCCTGCGTTTGCAGCTGATTAGACGGCAGTGACACTCCATTTAACTGTCAGACGCAGCACCAGTGCCAGCTACCTGCGAAAAGGGCAATCCAGTAAGCCGGTAAATAGCTCTAAACAGAGAGAAAAAATCCAGCTTTATGTGATAAAAAAGGGCTTGCAACCGAAAGAATTAGAATCGAACTAGGTTCTAAAAGCCGAACACAAAAACTGTCGAGACCTATATTCATATTTTTAAACTTAAAAGAGTATAGAGTATAGAGTATTATTATTGGATATCAAATTTTCTCTGACTTCATATTATTATTATTTGTGATTTTAATATTACTTAAACTCGATTTTATGGGGAAAAATCCTCTCATATTTCTTTGAGTGCAGCAACAGTTGCATAGGATCTTGCGTCAGCAAAGCCTCTCTTCCTCGTCCTACCAACAATTATTTAACTTGCCATCCATCTATCCATCTATCCATTCATCCATCCGTTCATCCATGCATCCATCCGTAATATTTTCAAATATAACCATCCGCAGAAAGAAAAACGCTCTCTGGAACTTTTCCCTCTTTTGACTTTTCTTAACCAATTATTATTTAATTAGATCAATTTGTTTTTAAGTATACAATGAGTTCAGTGCCCAGAAAGGAGCGTGTATTTTTATAATAGGGCAATTATATTTTAGAAATAAACCATTGATTTAATGATTATTTGGTCATATAATTTGGTATTTGGATTTTCCCAGGAAATATATATTTTATATATATTTTTCTGTACAGAAATTATGAAAACGGTTCAAGTGAAAACGTATTAAGTTTTCTGTAATGTAATTAATATTTGGCAGTTCCTTCTTTAGATTTAATTACAGATTTAATTATGTTTGGCATGGAATCATACAATCGATAATATATTTTATATAATACTAGTATATATAATATATATAAATATATTTCATGCCAAACAAAAATCCTTTTAAATATTCTTTTACTTAGTAGTTCTTTAGCTATGTTTTTAAAGCGTACTTTTCCATAAGTTCAATCGCACTTATTGGCTTTCAATTTCCTATTTTTTTGTGATCATAAGAGCCCAGATATTTTCCACAGATCCTTTCTTTCTCTCCACTTCTCCAACCTCTCTGAATTTTTCCAACATTTCTCTCTACTTTCATTAGAGTTAAGTTATACCAGTTAGGCTTTTGTTGCCTTTGGGCATACATTTTATTTCAAGATTTAAAGCCACTTTGTTATCGAAACCAAAACGAAAACTTAAGAAAATATCAAATATGGGTTAAAAACTTGCCGAAAAAAGATTAACCCTTGGGGCTATAGAGGTAGGAAAAGCAAGAAGTTTCTAGTGCTTTTTACGGAAAACATTGAAAAGATTTCCTCCTCCGCTGCCTCTCACTCAAGAAAGGAAAGCGGGAAAGTCGAAGGGCGGAGTGGAGGAAAACTTTCGGCTAGGCGTGGCTGGGCTAATGAAAAGTGTCAACAGACCTCGATGTGAGTAACTGGAAAACATTCATAAACTTTCGGCGCAATATATTGAATCATAATCCTCGGGGACCAACTGCGGCGGCTCCTCTCTCAAGTTGCCTTTTTGCGTGGCCAAAAATGGCAAGGGAAAATAAAATAAAGCAGCCCAGCCGAGACAGAGAACGACATAAAAACACGTTTTAATGCAGGTGGAACGGAGATAACGGCTGTCAGGACTTAATGCCCCAAAAATAAGCCAAGGCAGGGGAACCCCAAGTGGAGCCGAGCCATTAAAGTGCCATGATGAAACGCTCCGTGGCGAAAGGTTAAAATGTAGGCAACTTACAGCAGACTTCCTAGGGGTTAAACAAATATATATATATTCATAGTCTAGAAAATCGAAGGAAAACATTAGTAGCGGGGATATAATGATCAAACCTTAAACTGAGCGATTTAATTCAAGTGCTCTGCCCATAACTTTAAGTACTCGGCTTGGCGTTAAGTGGAAATTCCTCGACCGCAACTCAAACGAATCGAATTTTCCACTTTCATTCTCATCTTTTCTATGGGGCGGAAAAAATGAAAAAATTAAAAATGAAACAGCCCACGGGGAGCGGAGAGGGGTGCCGATTGATCAGGGGCAAAAATAGAGGCGGCGGTGCAAGAGGAGGGAAATGTTTACAAACATTGGACGCGGCGGCGTACAAAAACTTTTTTATCAAAATAAACTAGAGGGAAAAAAGAGGGAGGCTAGGCCAAAGAATGGATACCCTTAAGGGCAGCTTTAACCAGGTGAAAGAGTGCTTAAAGCAGGCTTAATAGATGCCAACTAGTATGGATCTGTCTTAAAAATAGAGCCAGAAATCATTCATTAATCTCAAATTAATCTACAATCATGTACAATCTTTTTGTATGTAATAAAGTATTAGTAAATATCAGTTACCATAAGTCTCACTCTGCCCGATTTTTAAACTTATCTCATCCAAAACTATCCCTTGTGGAAAATAAAAACAATATAAATTAGCCCAGTTAGCAACTAAAATAAGTTGTTCCTCGTTCCCAGCTCTGGTCTCCATTTAATCTGATAACTCCCGCCAATTTTCCCCCCTTTTCAAGCTGCTTTTAAAATGGTTTTTAATGCAGTTTCCTTGGCCATGGAATCGGCTAAAAGCGCAGAGTGTGCGGCGGCATCTTCATCAGCAACTGAGCATCGTCACATACTCTTATATATATATATTTACGCCCTATATGTATACGTTTATTCAATTGTGAAAGTCCTCCCACCGCCGGCGATGTGTTGGTATTTCTCGAATTATTATTATTTTTTCTTTTTTTTTCGCCTCAAGGCAGCATCTGTGGCTGCCTGTCGCTGTTGCAATTTTTCCAAATTTGTCAACTGCTGTGGTCGACATGCCCCTACTCCGCCTCCGCCCTCGTCTCCGTGTGTCCTTTGTCCCTTTTTAACTAACCAAGGACGCGCGTGCATATGAAATATGTCGTCTTTATTTTGTTTTTAACACAACAGATACGATACGCGTTCGGTTGAGGCAATCGTTGGGGCTCAGGGATACCTAGGTCCAAACCGAGTCTTAAAAATAATAATAATAAGCAATCCAGTCAGTTAGCGAGGTGCTGTTACCTCTTAATCTGATTTTAATGGGCTAAAATATCTGTATATTTCTTTTCTGAGAACACCTAAGCTATAGCTATAAATTATATATAAGAAACATCGGCTTGAGCTTGCCATTTCACGAACGAGTCCTTGCCACTGGGTTTGCCATTTAGTGCGAATGTAATGCCAGAGGATTATCCCCTGAGTGACAGACGGGCTTGTGCGACTCACCGATACCCTGTAGATAAAGCTGTGCTTACTCCTTGGTTCGGTGACAAGGGCACTTACTCCTCGCAATTGCCCCAGCTTCATTGGGATTTTGGCCAACTGCTGCTGCTTCAATTGGGTAACAATTGCGGCTGCCTTACACAGAGAGAAATGCCTGTAGGGTTTGTAGTTTGTAGTACTTTTTAGGGTTAAGGGGTTATAAGTGTTATAAGGGTTTGAAGGGTTATAGGGGTTATAAGAGTTATAAGGGTGATAGGGGTTATAAGGGTTATAAGAGTTATAAAGGTTTTAAGGGGTTTTAATAATTATAAAATAATATTTAGAGCTTTCTTCTCTGACATTTAGCTTGTCTTTGTAATTGTGGAAATTAATTAAATTGTTTATAGATATTTATTCTATTTATATTAATGTTTAAATAGTTATAAATAATAAAAATAAAAAAAATTACAAGGGTTATAAGGGGTTTAAAGGTTTTTAATAATTATAAACAAATATTTAGAGCTTTCTTCTCTGGCATTTAGCTTGTCTTTGTGATTGTGGTATTTTTTTATTTATTTATAGATATATTTTACTATATATATTAATGTTTAAATATTTATAAGTAATAAAAGTCCAACAACTGGGGAAATATCACTAAATTGTACCAAATACCTTTAAAATCTTTTGAAGTCTCTCTGTTTCTCAACGAGTTTCCTATGATGTTTTTCGATTATCTTTCCTATAACTTTCTGTGCCTTTGTTTATCATTTTATACATTTTATTTATTGCGGCTCAGCAATAACATTTTGCCGGCTGCCACGCCCCCAAACACAGGCCCAGAGCGGGGGGCGATGCCATTTGTGACATGTTAACATTCGAGAACAAAGCTGCAAATGAAATAAAACGCGTATTAAAAATAATTTCCGAAGCGATTTTGCTCCTTTGCCATTTGCGTGTGCACCCTGCAGGGGGGCAGGGGAGGTTGGGTGTTAACCCTTTGCAACCTTAACCCTCGAAAGCAAAGGCCACAGCACGTGAACAGGAGCGAAGCGTCACGCAATCGAGCTGGGAATGGCTGGGAATGGCTTGTTCTGGGCCAGGATGTGTGTACCACGTTGAAGGATGATTACGAGGGCCTGGTTGGTGGTCACACCATCATCATGATGATGATAATGATGATGCCCCAGAAGGTCCCGCCACTCAATTCCGCCGGCAACGTGCAACATGCAATTACAGGTCGAAGCACTTAAGAGCAACTATTAGAGTTTGTTCTCAAGCGAAGGGAAGCCGTTTAAAATATTGTATATATTCTATACCTATTATAATAATTATTAAAAGGATTTTATTTTTTTTAGTAGTAAAAAATAGTATGTGAATGAAATGCTTTTAAAATTGAAAATTATTGATATGACACAAATATGTGATATATTTATACCCGGTACCCATGGGCACCGAGTAACTCACAGAGGCTACACTCGATTGTAACTTTTCTATATGATTTTTTTGTGTAATATTTTTATGAGAAAGCTATGATTATATTAATATATTTTTATTTATTGACAAGCTATAGGGCAATGAGTTTCAATCGTATTATAATGTGAACTGCGTACTTACATGGTTCAATTTTGTTGTCTCTGCACAGATCGCTCGCTCTCTCTATGTTTTTCTCACTCTCTATGTGTCTCTCTCTCTCTCTCTGTCTCTCTCTCTGATCTAAAACTCTCACTGGGACTATTTGCTCTCTCCCTCAAATATTATACACTGAGAGAAATAAGGCTTTGAAAATCACAACAAAAAAGAACACACTTCTTCACTTACAGCTAATTTGGAAGAGAGTCACTACTAGCGCCATCAACATTCTGCGAGGTTACCAGCTAGAACTCGTTGGGAATTCTAGTGTCAATGCAGAAAGTATTATATTTTTTTCTTATAAAGAAATAATAGTACCTTATGCAAAAAAACACACAAAGATCTGGCAGGAGTACCACCTTAGGGATTTGTTTTTTAATAGGGATGCTGAAGGGGTTGCTTTGTTTAAGTTGAATACTAATTAAACCTATTTTATACTATATATTATTATATTTATATTTTATAAATATATTTTGACATATTGGGCAATCTTTGGCAGTAATTCTGGCTATCGAAGAAATGATCTGATAATACAATTTAAAAAAAACTCGAAGACGAATGATTACTTTCTTAATCTAAAACCTTTCGGATGCTTATAGTTTCCCTCACACGACTATTTACTGTATGCTTTTGGGCTTCGTGTTCTCTACTTAGGCAAACATTAACACCCTTTGATTAAATTGGAACATATACCACATTTCACAGCACGTACATATGTAATATACACATTTGGGGGTTATTTATATGTGGCACACCATCGGGAGGGAATTTAATCTTGTTCGTGGAATTCAATAAAATTCCGGACAAGGGAAAACTGCATAGGCCTTTATCGATTTAATTCCCCATTATGGGTAACGACCGAGCTTTGTTGTTAAATGATGGTATTAATAATATGCTTTTTAATTAAGCTAGCAGGACACTCTCCTTGAGTTGTTTCCTTAATTGGATAAGCGACTTTTAATTATTTCTTAATATTAATTAAGCCCCAGGGCTTGATATTCCCTCAAATCCGATTTGGCTCACTTACCTTTGATTTTAAGCTTGCCAGCAGATATAGAAGATATCTCCTTGGAGATCTTCGATAACTCAACTCTCGCCGAGGAGCGCCCCTTTGAGTGTTTAATTATTTAAAGTGTTGGCTCTGTGTGTTGTCCCTCCTCAGAGGACTCTCTGCCCTTGCCCCATCTCCTGCCTCGTCCGCTCTGTGTCCTTTTGTAATTTCATTAGTGTCGACAACAATATTGTTGTTATTACTGCTGTTTTTCCTGTTGTTGCCCTTGTTGCTGGCTGCTTCTATTATCCTTTGGCCTGGCGAAAAATTGAAAGTCAACTGGAGCACTCTCCACCTTGATGGGAATTGAATAGAATGCAAAATGACAGCCACGCCCCTAGCCCCTAGTCCTGTTGCCCTCTGTTGCCGCCACCTGACCCCGAGTTCCCCTTGGAGCCCTTGGCATGTGTGATGAGTTCAAAACGTACCACAGAAGGGGTAGAAACACTGAGAAGAAATTCGCCAAAGCCTTAACTCATTGAGAACACAATGCCCTGAAAATACATGGTTTTAAATTTGTTATAGTTATCCATATAACTAGCACAGTTTTTCTCACAGTGCTGCTGAAGAAGGGCACAAGGAAAGGTCAGGACACACGGCAGGACATGTAGTGACGGCTGAGATGTTTTTGCTTTGAAAGTTAATTAAAAACTCATTGAGCTGAGATGCGACGAGTGTGTACTATGTAGAGAGGCACCTGCCACGCCCCCAGCCCAAACATATCACTCACATTTTCCACACCTTTCCCCTGCCCTAGTTTTCCCTTTTTTTTTCGGAACGCCTCCTCCTCCCTCCCACCCCCCGCTGGAGTTGCGAAAATATTGAGAAAATGGGAAGAAGGGTTGGACTGCACTACTCCTAATGACCAAAATGCGGTCAACGGTCAGGGGACTTTCGGTAGCTGACAGCAGGTAACAGGTAGCTGCTGGCCAGGTACCTCCACTAATCACCTTACACAGGTAAAAAGCGGCTGTCTAATTGAAACTGTCCTTCGGCGGGGGAATTTCGGTCGTCGTCTTGGGGATTTAAGTTGTAAGCGGCTCAATGGATAATTAGCCAAATGGCCAACGGACAACCCGCTCGGCTCCCTAATGACAACTAAGTGGGCCCCAAGTCCTGGCCTTTATCCTGTCATTGTTCTCCGGGACATGCACACACAGAGTGTCCTGTCAGCCAGGGCTCTGAGCTTGTAAAGGATGCAAATACGCTTCGGCTTTATGACAAGTGGGCGAGGAGTGGGGGCTGTCGGCAGGACTCATCCGAGGGAAGGCAGGATGCAACAGCTATGAGCTTTGCTTTGGGAAATGTAATATTTACAAAGGGAAATTACAGATAAATTAGCCCAGTTGAATGTTAAAACTATAAAGGAAACATAAGGAAATATATTACATACTAAATTTAAATACAAGTATTAGTTTTTGGCTCATAAGGGCACTTCCTGGCTGCTTACCAACTTTATTTAGCTAGTACTCCAAGCCTTGGAGCTTTTAAGCTGGCAGGGATTCCTGTGAAAGTCCCTGTCCCCCTACAATCCCCTCAGCCTAACCTAATTTAATTAGGAAAAAAGAACATACATTTAACAAGGAAAATAATCAAAATTACAGATAACTAAGCCCAATTTAAAGATAAAACTATAAAGGAAACATAAGGAAATATATGAATTACTAAAACAAGAATTAGTTTCTATCTGATAGGGGCACTTCCTGGCTTTATTTCCAAGCCCTGGAGTATCTTAGCTGTCAAGGATTCCTGTGAAAGTCCCTGCCCCAACTACAATCCCTTCAGCTTTCACCTAAGCTGTGCAATTTGGAAAAAGAACCCTTCACCTCATCCACAAAGGGGGGGTACTGGTTTATTCGTACATTTAGCAAGGAAAATAATGAAAATTACAGATAAATAATTCTAGTGTAAAGATAAAACTATAAAGGAAACATAAGGAAATATATGAAATACTAAAACAAGAATTAGTTTATATCTGATAGGGGTACTTCCTGGCTGTATTTCCAAGCCCTGGATCATCTCTGCTGGCAGGGATTCCTATGAAAGTCCCTGCTCCCCCTTAAATCCCCTCAGCTTTCACCTAAGCTCTGCAATTTGGAAAAAAAACCCTTCACCGCACTCACAAAGGGGGGAACTGGTTTGTTCGTACATTTAGCAAAATGAAAAACGCACGAATGCAACACCAACAGCAGACATGCATGGAAATAGGAGGGGGTGGCTATATCCGGCTATATACATAGGGGCATGTGGCAACTGAACCAACACGAGAGGCAGATGCTGCATGCAGATTTAGAGTCAGCTTCAGATGCAAATGTTGTAGATGCAGATACACATCAGGCAGCTCCTTTAAAGAGATGAATTCCAAACGAATTTGCATTTAGCACTTTGCATTTTGCAATCGCATTCGCATTTCCGATTTGTGGGTTTTTCTGGCCTACAAAATTTGATACGCTGACTTTACAGAATTGGCCAAGAAGAACAGCTGTGCCTGTGCACGCTGCCACTCGGAGCTCTGATTTGATTTATAATTAAAACCGCCCCTACAATATTTCCATTTTCCATCCGATTTTCTGCCGGCCAAATGTTTATTTGCCTCCGACGCATGGACGAGTGAAATGTTATGAAAATGGAAATCTCTCTTCCTAGCCGCTGCTGCTGCTGCTGCCAATATAATCGTATTTATTGGCCCCAGCACAGTGAGTGCAAAGAAGCTGCTCCCACCTGCCACCAGCCCGGGGGCGGGTTAATTATCACATATTTTATACTCGCAATCAGCTGGCCGCTTAGCCTCTCCGCTGCTCGTGCTCAGGTGTGTGTGCCTAATTGAATTCAACTTTGAAGGTACATAATTCCGATTAAATATGCGATAAATCATCGCCAGGGGAGTGTGATGAATGCGGTTAATTAACACATATCTGGGGCGGATTGGCAGCGTTTTGTATAAATTCACATGAATATTGATTGATTTGTCTGGTGTTTCAGGGGAATATGATTATCAAATCCTCGCCAATCACCAATCACCAATCAATATTCAAGGTTAAAGTCAAAATACTAGATACTTTAAATTAAAATTAAATAGTTATTATTTTAGTATCGGAATATTGCAGGAATATTAATATTAATTCAAATAAATTGTAATAAGCTGAAAATATTCAAGAAGGCCACAGAAGTTGCTTTAATTTTTAAATCTCTTAGACCATCCTTCAAAAGTTTGCTATGAAGTCTACCTCTTCAAAAAGGTTTCTTTTAGTGTCCCTAATTTATTATTTCTTTATAATTGTAAGTAAATGTAGGAAATTAAATGAATTTTTTATTCTAATTTGCAATAAGCTGAAAATATTCAGGATGGCCAAAAAAGTCGCTGTGGCTTTGAAATCTCCTCCAAAAGATTGCTATAAATTCTACCTTTTCAAAAGGCTTCTTTTAGAGTCCCTAATTTATTATTTGCAGTAAATTTAGGAAATTAAATCCCAAGCAAATTGCCAGCCATAAATATGTACAAATATTAAGATTCAATTATGTTCGAGTTGCAATTAAAATGTTTTGATAGAAAACAGAGACCGACCGCAGATTTGAGCCGCATTTACCCGTAAGATAATCGTAAAATACACTAAGATAGCTAAGTCCCTGGGAGGCGCACAAATATTTGGCCATCATCATCAATCAGCTGGCCGTTAACTGCCGCCCCTCACTGTGGCCCGGCCGTGCCCCATCAATTTCCATTTAGACAAATCCGAAGGCAACCCCGAGTCGGGGCCACAAGTTGAGTTGAGTTGCGTTGAGTTGAGGTGAGTGGGCGGCTGTTTATTTGAGTTATGCATATCAAGTTGAAAGGTAAACATGCGAAATGTGCTGGTCTCTGCCTCCCACCTCCCACCTCCCCCCTCCGACATCTTTGGAACCTGCCCTCTAATTTGCATATTCAAGCAAACAAATTACAAGGCAGAGTCTAAAGTTTGCTCCATAATTATCAGGCAGAGCGGGACCCTCCGTTTATTCACATGCTTGGAAATCAATTCGACGGCGCAGATAAGCGGCCAGACAATAAACAATCGGGGCAACTGGCTGGGCCAAGAGCCAGGGCGGCTCAAACAGGCGACTCAATCAGTCGGCCCGGCCAGGAGGCGGAGTCAGTAGGCCGGGTCACTCGGAGCCGAAAGCAAAACCAAAACAAACAGGAGCTCAGCCAGACAAAAGAAACCGAAACCCAGACCGAGACCGAGACCGGGGCCAGGACCGCAGTCAACGGATAAGGCTAAAGGATGGCCAGCACAAAGGTCAAAAACCAGAACTACGGCTGAGCCCTGTCCCACGCCCCACGCTCCGCCGATTAGCCATCATCCTCTACTTTTCCTCCCCTGTCACACTTTGGAATCTCCCACCAGGTCTTGGCCAAGTTTTGGGTCTTTGGAATTCCTTTGTCTGCGATTTAATTTACTTCGAGTGATTCCACCGGAAATGGGTTAACAGATTCAAGTTAACAGTCGGCAATTACGCATAGGGTTAAAAGAGGCCTAAATTCAAGCTTTTAATGGTTTTTCTAGGGCTTAAGTAGCTAATAATCTTTATCACAAGATTTATACTATCAGAGATATAATTATTACACAAAATCAGTTCATTAACTGGAAGTGCAGCACAGATAACTTGCCTCAGATATTAGGCTGTTATCTAGGTTTGATAAGTAGATAGTTAAGCCCTTTAAAACCTATGCAAAGGGCATTCCAAAGTCGTTGATGACTTACCTGCAAACCTTAAAAACTTAACCAATACCTTCGGTTTCTTCAAAACTTGGCTGTGGCTTTTGAGTTGCTGGCCCCGAAAACCGTTTGATAAAGTTTCTGTGGCCGAATCTCGAGGGCTCAAAAGCCCCGAGTGTGCGGTGTGTGTGCGTGTGTGTGGGTATCAATCATATAGGTTCTGGATCTGTCACTGGGGTAATCACGATAATTGGCAACTTTTGAGTGAAACGCCGCAATCGCGACAGCGGCCCATCGTCGAGACCTTACCCCTTCTTCTTGACAGGCTTTCCCTTCAAATTACCTTTTTTTCCTCCAGGTTTTCCGGGTTTCCCCTTTTCCGTATTTTCTCCCCGGACTTTGGGCACGTCCCAAATTCATAAAATTAAATATGCATATCAGATGTGGAGGTGGGGCCTGCTCCCTCAGTTGACTTAATATCCTTTGGGCAAACAATCAAAACAAGAGCGGAATTGATGGTGCCCAGGACCGCGCCTGGTCCAGAAATGATCCAGAAATTCTGAGGAACAAAAAATCGCAAAAAATGCGAGGAAAGTGGGGAAAGAAAGCGGAAAATCGCACCCAGACACAGCAGAATGGGTCGATTTGCAACGCTTTGTTGCACGCATCCATTGAAATTGTTTCCGCTCCTTTTCGACAATTGTTTTCCTTCGGGTTTTATGCTGTTTCGCCCGGCTCCTTCCTCGGCTGCTGGTCCTTTGGCTCCTTGGGCTGCCTGGGTCCTTGGCCTTGGTTGCTGCTTGATTTGATGTGTGCAATTATGGCGTCATTTACATTCCTGCCTTCCAAATGGCCAATCCTTGACACCCATCCCCTTTTTCGGGGCCAAGATATCCTGCAGTCATTTGGGGAGTACACTGAGCGCCAGTCAAGTGTTTTGCTTGTTTGCTGTATTTAATATATATATTAAGGAGTAAAAAGGAATAATTTGGTTCAGAAATTAAGTTATTATCTTTTGTTTTGTTTATTCTTTTCTAATATTTCCCTAACTTCCTTTAAGCTGGCTGGCAAGCCAAGTAAATATAGACTTTTCTCTACAAAAATTGTATAATTTCCTGCAGTTTTCAGCTCCCAAAATGATTCTGTTTGTTTCTGAGTTCATCTTGAGTAATTCCCGAACTTTTCTCCCTGTGCATGGACTGCTCTTGCTGTTGTTTCAATCTCAATGCCACTTTGCCAGCTGAAGCGCGCTGCTAAGTATGCTACAGAAAGTTCCCTCGCTCTTGGGGCGTGCCTCTCCTGGCCTCGCTCCTCTCCCTCTCCTGTCTCCTTCGCGTTGAACTCCTTTGTTTTTAGTGAGGACTAAATAGAGATGGATGATGGCCAAGGATGAGGAGAATGGGTGGTTATTGTTGTGCATTTGCTCAGAAAATAATAGTGGCGAGTGGCGTCGACTCTTGGCTGAGAACAAAAAAGTTTGCAGGCCCTCTCAGACCCTAAGAGGCTCGAATACTCATACAAATATATGATATAGGATATTTATGTTATTTTCGGGCTAAAAAACTGCGCGATGCACACACTTTTCTGCTTTTTGGCGAACATTTTGCGAAGGTAAACAAGCCACAAACTCGAACAGAAACAAGTGCAAAGTGAAAGTAAATATGAAAGGCAAACAGACGTCGGAGAATAAATATATGTACGTGCCGCCGAGTCAGGCTCGGGTAGCGAAGGTAAAATATAAGTATAAAATATGCTTCCCCCTTCCGAAAATGGGAACTTGAGCCGGAAGATGGAGCGAAGTCGAGCTGAATTTCAGGCGAAACGAATGGTCAATTAAAACTTAAATAAAGCCATGTGAAAAGTAAGGAAATGTAAGGAAAAATGCCAGGGAAACGCACTTGGCCCCGGGGAAGTTTATAACAAATGATAAACAAATGTTGAGCCCTAAACTACATGCAAATTGCACACAAAATTAAGGCAAACTCACTTAAATTCAGACAAGAAGAGAATTTAATCACAGAAAATATTCAATTTGTTTAATAATATAATTAATACGAGATAAGTGGCCATAAGTCAATAATTAAACATTAAATGCAAACAAATGAAATAAACAAAAGAACGAAAAGAGTGTAAACACCCCTTAAATACATAGGAAATTATGATTAAGCTTTAACTGATTGATAAACTGATTAATTACTAATTTCAATTAAATGTCGAGGCCAAAGTAAGCCAGATAAGAGTCAATAAATAATTGAAAAAGCCACAGACAACCATCAACTCTAGAAAAATAAATTTAAATAAAATGGCATAAGTCTTGGCGGGAATATAATATAGAATAAATTGGGAAATCAAGTGATACTGCGGCGGAAGTTGAGGGGAAATTAAGTGAAAGTGAAGCGGGCATAAATCACGCTGCAAATTGATGGGCGGAAAAGCGGGAATCGAGCGTCCTCGAACTTCATTTTTCCATTGAGTTTCCTCCTCGCTGCCTTGTCCTCGGTTTTTCCTGCGTAATTTTCCCGTCGAAACCGACAGCGGCGGTGGCCGCGTATCTTGCTGGCTTTTTAATTGCCACTTACGCGTTCTGGCTTAGACCAAAGCCCCGTCAAAAGCCCCTCGCCGATGCTGGGTCCTTGCGCCTTGTGCCTAATTTATATTTATTTTTTTCGGGGGCTTCCTTCTTTTTGGCAAACGCTTTTTATCCCTTTGTCTTTGGTGCAGAGGCGAGCGCGACATAAATTAAAGTCAACTAATTGCGTATACGCCGCGTGTGCCTTAAGTGGGCTTTGCCAAGGACAAGCAGCAGGGACATCGTCTGGGGCTTAGTCGTGCTTAGTGGGAACCTGCAGGAAACCATTCCCATTCCATTCGCCTTTTTTATTATCCCTAAATTTACGTCGCGCATCCTTCGGGGGATTTGCGTCCATGATTTAGTAGTGTGCACTGTGTCATTAAAATTTAATTAAATGCCCAGAAACGCACTTGGAGCAGGGCACACTGTAGCGGGAACAGGACACTGATGACGCCACATCGCCAGCAGCCCGACTATCGTCATTATCATCCCTATCATTATTGTCGCCAGCAATGGCAGCAATGCCAGCATCCGCCGCTCTGAGCTCTGAGCGCAGCAACATCAAATGAAATTCGTTTTGTCGCCTCCGAGCGTGTAATAATTTATAACACGATGAACTTGGCGCCTGTCCATGAGCCTACGTACACACAAGTACACCCACACACCCACACTCTCCACACACACCCATGCAAGCACACGAGCACAGTGTTGCATATATACATATGCAAATGAAACGAGTGGCACCCAATGCGCGTAGCATTCTTTAGGGCTTAAAAGTGAGGGACTTCTACAGCCCAGGGTTATATTTATACAAATATGATTACCGGATTTTTTTATTTATTAAAATAAAGAGTTTTGTATGTTTTTGTTTGTAATAATGTTCTTGGAAAATCATGTATACTTTTGAAAAAAAAAAAAAACGAACAGAAACTCGTTCGTCGTTTGGTTTGTTCTCATCTCGACGTTTTTACTCGTCGCTCCGCTCTCATTCTCGTCGTCTATACTTGTCGTTCTGCTCTAATTCTCGTCTTCTTTATTCATTGTTCTATTCTCATTCTCGCCGTCTATACTCGTCGTTCCGTTCTAATTCTCGTTGTCTTTACTCTTTGTCCTTACTCTTCGTGTTTACTTTAGATGTTTACTCGTCGTCTCTGCTGCTCGTATTTACTTTTCATCTTTACTCGTCGTTATTTATCACCGTGATTACTCGTTGCCTTGATCTTAGTTTACTCGCTAGTTTCAATACCTTTTATTTGCAAAGTTGGTACCAAAAAAATGTCTTCAAATGTCATGTGAAATTTCTTAAATGCCTATTTGAGGCTTACAAAGAATGCCACATGGCAGTCTTCTGCTTTCGATACCGCAAATGAAGTGGGGCTCTCTTTTCAAGAACTGCTAGAGCATCTTGGTCTCAATTAGGCAACCCAGTCGTATTTATTCCTTGGGGTACCCCTTATATGCCCCATAAAGACGCGCTGCCTCGCCTCCCGAGACGCAGTGCAAAGAGCCATCTCATCGTCATCGTTATGATTGTCATCGTCATCAGCCAAGCATGATAATGATAACGGTAACAAACAAGCGCAGCGACAACTCTGGCCGGGACAGTGGGCCAAATGGGTTGGGATGGGGATGGGTTGGGTTGGTGTGATATAAAGATTGTTGCCATATTGCTATCATTTGCACACAATCAGCGTCAACGTCGACGGGAAGTCGGCGGCTGATGGCGCGGGTCAAAGGGCAGAGGGACCCGGGACCAGGACTGGAAATGTATGCCGCCGCCACCACCCTGCGGGAGGGGGTGAGGCCATCCACTCGGCAGGATGAAGCGCGGATGACGCGGAGATTGCTCGTCGTTGCCGTCGTTCGTGCGCCGATGTCGCCAACGACCAAATTGCAGAAAAGGTATAAATAAATTTAAATAAATGGCGTAAAATCAAATTTCCTAGGAAAAAGGCAGAACGGAGCGGGGGATGAGATCCCGAGCACAAGGCGTTGCAAATTTCCCTGTGGTTGTCATCAAATAAAGGGAGGAAAACGAACAAATTGACGCGCCAATATAATCATTAGAGAAGATTTTGCTTTTGGGCGGAAGATGTAAGGAAGATGTATCTGGAGGGGATCTGTGATCTGTTGGCTATATACAATAGGTATTTTATAGGCAAGATGAGCTGATGAAGCTGGGTTTTTAACGTTGAATATATATTATATACTCAAAAAACAAGCCAGAAAATTATTTAAGCATAATAAAAGCCCTTTAGTGCTACTTTGTTATTTTAAGGCATTAAATATTTAATTAGTGAATTACTTGAATTAAATTAAATGGTTTAAAAATAAATGAAATAATGGCTTATAAGAATTTAATAATTTTGCTTACATTATTATAATAAATAATTATATTTTTAAAACTTAAAGTCAGCAGAAGATCGTTTAAAGAGGCTTTTTCGAGGGTAAATGGTTAAAGCCGAACTTAGTTTTTGACATATTAATATTATATATTATTAGCCGTGTGGTGTATTGTTTTTTCTTATTTAACGTTTATATTATTATTATATTTACCAAAAATGATTTATTTATAAAATACTACACATTCTTTTCTGTAATTTATAACAATGAGCTCTGCTTTTAAAGAGGCACCACCATTCCGCTGCCCATTTGAGGCTTTGTTCGCGGCTTGTGGCATCGACCTGGGCCCTGTACACCTTCCTCGCCCAGCCCCCTTTGGCGCCACCATCCCCGTTCCCCTTAAGCCACAAACACCCCCATATTATATATATGTGTATATAGACATATGCCTGTAATTGCCTATTAGTTTTCATTTGTTGATTTGGTTCTGCCTGCACGTGACGTTTTCTTTTGGTCTCGGTCTCGGTTTTGGTTTTTGGTTTTTGGTTTTGGTTTTAATATTGATATTAGTATGTATCGATTCGGAATAGGCTGCTACACGATATATATATGCTATATGCTAATGGAGAAAGTATTGGCGCCGGATCAATGAGCGATAATTGTGGCCAAGAATTAAGTGCCTCAAATGGGGGTCAGAGTTCACGGGGTACTCTGCCAGGCCTTTGCCTCCTAGCCCAGTTGGAATTACATTAAAACCAGACAAGTTAATTGCTCAGACAAGGCAATACGATATGTGGCGAATCAAAAGGTATATATCTTTAATATGCCAACTATAACCAAGCTGGCCATGCAATCCTTATATTCTTATGAAATGAGGATATTTTTAGTAGGAAACCAATTAAGTGCACGTGAAGATGCACTCTGCAATTTCTGTATATTAAAAATTATAGTAATATTATTGATCTTAGCCCGAGAATTGCAGTAAGCAGTTAGCTATTTT
Source organism: Drosophila pectinifera (assembly GCA_008042775.1). NCBI lineage: Eukaryota > Metazoa > Arthropoda > Insecta > Diptera > Drosophilidae > Drosophila > Drosophila pectinifera. The sequence goes on from VNKC01002233.1 coordinate 79,180, forward strand.
AATGTATTTATCAGGCGCTTAAATTTGAACTTCTCTTCCATTTCTCAAGGCTTAAACTGGCACTCATCGTGGCCCAAAGCCAACTCCTTGGCCGCTTGCGCTGGCCAAATTGAAGCATTAATTCCTTGGATTGTTGGGAATTTTATTTTATGTCGGTCAGGCCCTCGTCAGTCAGCATCATCCTCAGCCACTTCCCCTTGCCTCATCCATTTCAATTTCATTTCAATTTCTTCATGACGGCCATCCGCTCTTGGTATTTCTTCTCTTTTATTTTTTTGAGGTTCGTTCAACTTGGCGTCGCTGAAATGGCGACGACAGTGCCACAAATATTTCATGGGGGCATTTGCATTGTTATGGGGCATACTTCCATACTTTCCCGAGCACTTTCAGTGCGTTTTTTGGGGGGGGGGAAAGTGCATTGCTCGAAAGCCGGCTTCGGAGGCGGAATCATTATTCATCTGCCAATCTGCAACGCGGCAAATTGGCTGCTTCACTCTGAAAGCGAGCTGCCAAAAAATACAACAAATAATTATGTGTTATGGGTGCCAGAAATATGTATACACTGCAGGAAAAACAGCTTTATATTTACCTTATATTATTATATTTATATAGCTTAATGTGAACAAAGAATAGATTCAATTTAGGTGTTCCGTATAATTTTATTTAACGCTAAGACTTCTAGAGAGAGCTCAGGCTCATTCTCACCCTCGAAGCTCTGAGTTCTTGCCTGGCACTAGAATTCCCAACGAGTTTTAGCTGCCTAGGGAAAGTAAAACCCAGAAATAGGGAGTTTGGTCAGCAAATGCGATAAATCCTGGACAGGTTTTTCTACTTTTTCTACTTCCATTGAAGATTTATCTTTACAATTTATTTAAGCATCACAAATATAAGCCATATTTATGATTAAGTAATAACTTTTGTATTATTTTATAATTGTTGCCACCTGAAAGCGAAATCTATTTTATGAAAATATTGATCTGGCAGTTATTTTTTCCTGTGCTGAGCCAAAAGCAAACAAGCTAGAAAATCGGACAAGGCCTCGAACAGCTTTCCCTTGGCATCGCATTTTTCAGTCTTTCTTCTGCACCCCTGCTCCCCTCGACCCCACACCGTCTTGGCCCTCTCGAGTACTTGCGAATTTTTCATTTTCATTTTCGTCTGGCTTTTGTCTGTTTTTTGCCGCTGCATCTTGTTGCTTTGTGTATTTGCCTTTGTTATGTGTTAGTTGGCAGCTGATTAATTGCCACGCCTTCTGCCTTCTGCCCGCTGACCCTGCCCCCGATTTTGATTCAGATCGAGTGTGTCTGCCGGGCACTACTTATAAGCTATTTCGTTCAATAATTCTCAGCCGCTAAAAATAGTGGTCCGAGGAGCTCTTGGCCCGCCTCTAATTGGCAGCGGGAGAGGTGTAAGCTATACTATATAGTATTCATAGATGATTTGGGTAATAACCTCTCCTATTGGAAAAGTGTGTATTAATTTTCAAGTAAAATCTAAATTAAAGATTCATTTGATTCTGGGACTTACTAGTAAATCCTTTGATTTGTTTTTAAAATAATAAAAGACAGCAAATATTATTCATATTATATATTTTTAAAGTCATAGTATTTATTCCGAATTTAATTCTGGTCTCTGGGGCTTACGAGCTATCACAATGTTGGCCAATATCAGGTTGCCTATAATATATATCTTTCGATCAAAACTTCGCCAGTCGCTCGCTGCGCTGGGCAAAGTGGAAGCCGCCGTAGTATTCCTCCAGGTCGCACAGATCCCGCTGGAACTGCGCCTCCATCCTGGCCTGGGCCGCCTTCTGCCGGGCGGACGGACGACGCACGGGGGCGTGGCTGGTGCGCAGGCTGAGGCGCCGGCGGACCTTCTCGCCGCCGACCATGTCGTACAGCGGCGACTCCGGCAGCTGCTCCTTCTCCTCCTCGGGCAGCGACCGGCGGCAGCGCTGGGTGTCCGTGTGGGAGGGGAATCCCCGGGGCGTTGTCTGGCCGGCGAAGGCCTCGCTGATGTCGTGGAGTCGCTTGCTCCGCTGCTTGCCCAGCTGCTTGGCCGCCAGGTGCTCGAAGCTGCACTTCCACTGGGCATACTGCTTGTCGGTGGCCGGTCCCGACCCCTTGGTGGGGGTCAGCAAGGTGCCGCAGGATCCAAAGGACGAGCAGCGAGGCATGGGCCTCAGGAGGTGCCGGGTCTGAGAGTGGGTAAGCCGTCCCAGGCGCTGCTGCTTCCTGGCCGAGATGTTCAGCTTGCGGAGGAGAATCCTCTGGATCTTGGCCAGAAATCCTGTCAACTTGGTCCTTGGCAGAGGGCAGCAAAGGCCAGCAGAGTCAGGACTGGTAGAGTCCTCGGAGTCTTTTGTCTTTTCAACAGAGTGGGTGGAGCCCATTTTTCTTAGTTTTTTTACTTTGAAAAAAAATAAAAAAGGCTTGTATTATTTTATCTTTTCAATTATATATCTAATAAATATATTTTTGAGTTCAGGAATACGTTCTTAACGCTGCTAGTTGTCTTGGTCAACTGATGCTGATTGCCACTGGGCGGCAGGCATATATACTTGGTCCAGGTAGATGCCAGGTGGGCTGCCCCTCGTCCTTATAGGGATCAGGTCTTATTCGCTACCCTGACCTTAATAAAAACCCGATCTGACCCCTGTCCCTGACCATAATCCGCTTGTTTTGCATAGTTTTATGAGCCAACATTTGGTCACGGCCTCTGGGTTTGGGTTTCGGGTTTGGCTTTGCCTTCTGGGTTTTGCTGGAGTCGCGATTTTGTTTATTGCCCTGCAATCCTTGCACGTGCAAAGGACGCTGCCAGGCAGCGGCGATTTAATGGCCCGTCACTTGCTGTGACCTGCTGGCTCTTCTGGCCAGGATATCTAGCACCCCCGAGACATAATTGCCTGCCAGCCTCGAAAAGGGGGGAGTCCTGCAGCGGCGGAGGAGCGTGGGAGAAGCCACTTAAGATGTGGCTGCCATCGCTGAAGGGGGAAATCCGTAATGAATTGCAGCAAAGCCATAAGCGAAACTACCAAGCACTGGGAGAAAATTGGTTAAAAGCTATGATTTTATAGAGAAAACCTAGTGATAATAGTATAAGAACTGAAAGTATCTATATATCCTTATAATAATTATGTGACTTTCAAAGACTTCCTTTTATATCTATACCTTGATTTTTCTCTGTGTAGGTATGGAAAGGGGCGTCGCAAGAGGGGGTCGGTCCTGGAGACTAGGTGATTGGAGGGCGGCGGTTCAGGGTGGGGCCATGAGGTCCATGGGTCCATGGTTAAGCATCCTGGCAGAATGCTAGCTTTGTGTGTCAATCAGCCTTTGCATGTCGTCAGTGCCTTCATCACCAACCCCCTCCCTCCCCACTGGGCGTGTGTGTGTGAGTGTGTGTGTGCGCGTGTCTTCGAGTGTATAAGTAATTGCAGTGGGCATGGGGCTATAAGCGGCTTTGCCTTCATTAAAAGTAGACATATGTAAGTATGTACAGAGGACGGGAAAAATAATTGATACCAATTACAATGCGCTGCTCAGAGAGAGAGAGAAAGAGAGAGAGGGAGAGAGATAGAAACTGTATCCAATGTCCAGTGTTATGTATCTTAAGGGTACATGGTGCAGCTTTCAATGAAGTTAAACTTGAGTTGGGCTTCTAGAAAATGTATAAAATCTGAAATTATACTTCCTTATCTCTCCCGATATTGCACCTAAAGAAACTCCTAGCTATAATAACCAATTAATTGTTTTTGCCTAAAGGATTAGGTAAAAAATATAGATTAGGCAAATAATATTCCCAAAGGACAGCTTGCCCAGTATTTCCTACCTGCCTAATAGCAGAAGATTATGTGGGTTGGTTTATCTCTAGAACTTTCGCTGTACTCAGGCCTAAAATAAAATATATATTTTTCTCTTGAAAATTGCTGAAACTTGAGGCTCTTTTAAACAGCGACCTATCTCCCCCTGAAAGTACTCGCATTTCCCATTAATCAGGTTTTCCACAGAGACATCCTGCATTTCCTCACAGCTTCCAATTATTTCCAGCTTTCACTGCATTCCCTCTAATTGTATTAAAATCGAAACACGGGAACTCTGCCCCTAAATCGCTTTTGTTCCTGGGAAATTCGAGACCCAACCATGGGTGGCGAACCCAAGGGGGGTCAGTGAAAGTGAGCGGCGGTGGCGGCTTGTGGCCTGCAGGGTGGAAAACAAAAGCTACAGCACCGAAAACTGGAAATTCATGGCAAATTCCTGGCAATAGTCAAATGGCAAGGGTTTTAAAAGACAAGCACCGATGTGGGACATACTCTTTGGTGGGTTTTAACTAAAGAAAGATTATAAGTTTATAAGTAGTTAAATCAACAAAGATGGGCAGAAGGTGGGTCCTATATCTTATCAGACATAACTTACAAAGGAGAGCTATCTGATGAATACAAATAACCATTGATTCTGAAAGTTATATCTTATAGTTAGGAGATAAATACAAATAACCATTGATTCTGAAAGTTATACTATACTTTTTACTAAATTTTCTTCTACTTTTGATTAATTTTTCACAATTTCTGGCAGAGCATCTCTAAGTTAGTTTTAAATTTGGCTAAACACACTTTCGCCTGCATACCGAAAGGGCGGCAAATTCAGGATCAGAGGTCCTTCATTGTCAGCTGCAGTTGGAATGGAAAACTACGGGGGTCAGGTGGGGGGATATTTGCGGCTTTCGCAGCCCCCAGGACATGGCCCTCAGCTAGAGCCAAATTCCCGAGAGAACCCAAGGTCTATCCTTTCAATCTTCTCCCTGCAATTGAGTCTGTTTTTCGATTTGCTGGGAACAGAAAACTCTATTTAATTGCTGCAATTTGTTAAGAGGGAAAAACAAATTATTATTGCAGCAGATACATTTGTATCTGTCGGGGCGAGTGTAATGTGTGTGAGTAACTGCCGCCACAGTGCGTTTAATTGCGCATTTTGTGGCCGGCCATTAATTATTGCCGTGGCTCGAACCCGCATATTTTTTAATATTTTATTGAGTCCCATTAGTCAGCCGGGCCAGAGTCAAGGTTCATTGCCGAATTCAATTTCATTCCAGGGAGCTGCTGCACTTTTCAATTAAATAGAGCAGAGCTTTCCCTTCTCGATTTTTGGTTTTTGGTTTTTCCTCGGCTCACGCAATTCAATTTCTACCTGCCAGCATTTTGGAGAGGCATTTTACGACCTGGCCAACATGCCGGCCTATAAAGCGAGAGCCCAGCAAAGTAATAAATGGAAAAAATGTCAAAATGGCATTAGAATCGCATTTTATTTAACCCTTTTTTCAGCGGAGGCATAAAGAATGCATCTGGGAATATTTCCCCTAACCCCTTGCCTCTTTCCGTCGTCCTGTGTATTCCCCGTATGCAAATCAACCCTTTGGCTTGCACATTCCACAGGACACGGCAGAGTATTGTCCTGCGAATACTTTTTTGTGGCCGTGTGTCAGCCGTAGAGGTGTCACCGAATTCCCCCGGGGTTGTAATCGAAATATATTGTGGGTTAGGTTGGCTGAAAGAAATAGAAATGGCCAACGGACAGGGGAGCCCCAGCTGACAAAGCGAGTTTGGCCAAAAGTTTGAAACCCGAAATTAAGATAAATAATGGCCTGAAATCAAAGTTCAGAGATAACAAGTTGTGGGATAACTTTTAAGTAATTTAAGGGCGCTTTAAAGAATGCAATTTAAGTGATATAATAATAAATATGTTTAAAGTGTGGGAATGTTAATTAATTTACCAATTACTATAAATAAAGTGGTCTAAGTTCCCTTCTATAATATAAATAAATATATAATACTTCTGTTATCGATCAGTTGCAATATCTCTGTGACTTTTATCGACTTGCTACGAATAATTGAGTTATTTGGTTTTTCAACTTGAATACACCAATACAAGAATTTACTGTCTGAAAATAGAATCTAATGAATTTAAAATTGTTTATTACTATAAATAAAGTGGTCTAAGTTTCCTTCTACAATAGAAACCGAAAGGCTCACAATATAATTATAATCTTTATCTGTTATCGATCAGTTGCCACATCTCCGTGACATTTATCGACTTCCTACGAATAACTGAGTTAATTGCTTGGTTTTTTAACTTGAATAGACCATTTAATACACATAAACAAGAAGAACTTAATGTCTGAATATAGAATCTAATGAATTTGGCACTCTCTCAACTTTGATATCGGTTTGTTGTCATCTCAAACTGCCTGCTTTATCGCGGCAGTTCCCTCTCTAAACTACTTCATACATCTAAGCCTTTTTGGCACCCATTCGCATATCTTGTAAGCCTTTCGAAGCCCGCAAAACCAATCAATTTCGACCGCAGATTACAAAGTTTGCACAAGAGTCAAGTGTAAGCCAAAGTTAATAACACTTATGTACTCAATCACTCACGCCGGCACCCCGATAACTTAGGTCCTCTGTAATTTAGTGGCCCCCAAAAGCCATTTGGGATGACCACGAATCTCGGCAGAGGCAGGGAGAGAGGAGTGTGGAGTCAAGCGGCTAAGGATAGGGCTAGGGGCAAGGACAAAGAGTGTGCGTGTGTGTGACGGCCAGGGTTAAGGACAAATCACGCATCAATAGCAATCAATCAATTTGCGGAAAGCAAACAAATTGACCAACAAAAAAAAAGAAGGAAGAACGAATGCGACACAGTCGCTGACAAAAGTTAACAGCATCTAATGTGATTTTGACACACTCGCCAGCAAGGGGAGGGAATGTTTTCTCAGTCTTTTGTTTACAATTCACCCCCACACCCCCCTTTTCGGAGCTGATATCATCTGACCTTGGCCCCTTATCAGCTGTTCGGCGAGCTCGGCTCCTCCAGTCACTGAATCACTGCCTGCGGTGTGCCGGGGATACCCTGTAATCGTAGGGCATGTTGGCTGCTCCCTAAAAAAATATATATTTAATATAAATCATATATAAAGAAAATGTGTAAACAGATCTTAGGAAATATCTATACCTACTCTTTTTGTTTAATAGCTTTCAATGGGTATCCACCGAGTCCCATCTCCTATTCACATTTTCCTTTCATAATTGAGTTTGACTAAGCACAAGTTAACGGGAAACGGGAAATGGGGACTCGGAAACTGTTGTGCTCTGTTTGCTTTGCTGGGTTTTCAATTTCGATGGCGGCAACCCTGCTGCCAGCTCCAATCAGGAGAACTATCCATCAGAGTTTCCACGCATCCAGTTTCCTGCTCTCCCACTCTCCTGCCTTATCCACATCCCCCTTCCCTTCCCCCAAAGCACACACATAGAGAAAATCAATGGAAATACAGGAAAAACAAGAGAGGTCGAATTTCACATACCCTTCATGAAAATGTTGGCATTCTTTTGGGATGAGAGTGAAAATATAATAAGGCGCAGTTTCAGGAGCGTGCATTATAAATATCTAGGAAAATATCTGGGGATTTTAAATCTATTGCAACCTATATGCATCCAAAATATATAGAGTATATATCCAAAATATATAGAATATATATTCAAAACATATAGAATATATAACCAAAATATGACGAATATATATAAAAAATATTAATAATATATATAAATAATATATAGAATATAAATCCATAATATATATAATATATATATCAAAATATATATAATAGATATCCAAAATATATAGAGTATATATCCAAAATATATAGAATATATATCCAAAATATATAGAATATATATCAAAAGTATTTATAATATATATCTAAAATACATATAATATATATCCAAAATATATAGAATATATATCGAAAATATATATAATATATCCAAAATAAATATAATATATCCAAAATATATATAATATATCCAAAATATATTATAATATATCTCCAAAATATATAGAATATATATCCAAAATAAATATATAAATAATTTAATTAATTTATGCGAAAGCTCAGTTGAGATATTTACCTTTAGATTTCAAATACATGAGGATTTCTGGACACAAAGCTAGATCATCTATCTAATATATATATGTTTTATATAAGTATACTGAATCCGAAAGAAAACATTTCGTTTAAAGTGTATTTTTGATAGTTGGAGACTTCCTGCAATCGCTCTGCATTTTTTAGCTAGTTTTTTATAAAATTTGTAGCCTTAACTGACAAAAAGTGTCTCTACCCTTCAATAAAAAAGAGCCCTTTGAGAGGAGTCTGTGGAGGAGAGGTGCCCTGCCAGTGTCACCCCGCAGGACGGGTCCATAAATTCATCAGCGTCTCTAAATGGCTTAAATGTGGCTTAGAGAGCGCAAATGCGGGCCGATTGCCGCAGCTGCTGGCTGGCATTAAAACCGCAAGATGTCCCTAGCCCGGCGTAGGATTTGAGGGGACTTAGCCACGCCTTCGCTCTCCACGGATTCCCTAATCTGGCCACTTGATCTCCCTGGCTTGGCCATGTCCCATACGCGATGCATGTTATCCTCGCAGATCCGCGGTAATCTTCGGCCAGATTTCACACCGCGGAGCACGCGACTTGGCCCAGGCCCAGTGGCTGTTCGCAGGGAGGAGGAAGGGGCTGGCGATTAGGCAAATCTTCCCTAGATTCATTGGAGTTTCAATGGATTCAATGGATTGAATGGACTAGCAACACGCAACGCGAGCAATCCTCAATTGTGTGGATTGTGGCGGATAGTAATTAGAGCGGATCACCCGAATCGCCCGAATCTGGTGGCTTAAAGGGGGCTTTAGTTGGCCCAAAGCCGCCAAATCTGGGCCAGGGGATCGAGTTCGAGTCCTCGAACCACTTGAGTTGAGTCCCTGCTCTGGTTCAGCCTCGCGCCTTTTGTTTTTCCGGAGCTCTCTGCCACTCGGGGCGAGCCCAGGCTCAAGTGCGGCCGTGGAGTCAGCCCAACACTTGCGGCTGTCAAACGGCAGCAAAGTCCCTTGGCTTCGTCCTCACCTCGCCAGGTCCTGAGTCCTATCTTTATGCCCTGCCCAGCAGCCCTAGATTGGGTCAGGCGGCAAAGAAGTATGGTAAAAAATTAGGTCCCTTTCCCTTTGAACTTAAACTCTGAAATATCCTCAACAGTTCCTATTAACTATTCCTAATTGCCCAGAGTACTTGAGCAAATATCGTGAGCCTAATACCTACGTTTAACTATACCCAGAAGTAGGGAATATTGTTGGGTTTTTCTTTTACCTCCACCTCAATTATTCACATTGCCTAGTCAGCCCCCGAATAGTTCGCTGGGCGTCCTGTTGGCTCACAGTTTGACACTTTAAAGTTGGCCCCAAGTGCCAGTGGCACTGCCAGCGGCCAGGGTGAAGTTCAGGGGATTCGGGGGTTTCAGGGGTTTCAGGGGATTCCACACCTACAGTTTTAGTTCCAGGGTCAGCCTGGGCCTGCATATTTCATGGAATTGGTCAAAGCCCAGGCAGAATGGGTCCGGTCGGGTTAAGTGGGTGGGAAAGGTCCCGGAAGTGACTGGCGATTGTTGGGCAAGGAGAGCATGATGTGTCCCCAATTTCTATTTGAAATTCATCATCCAAGCTATTTAATACTATACATATATATTTACTATACTATATACTATACATTTTTGGCCAGCTTAAGTTGATAGTTTCAAAATTAATTACCCAAATTTTTCTGTGCCTTAATTTGAAATCTTCCCAAGCATTTAAGTAATAATTATTTCTTACTTACCACTTCCTGGCTCTCTTAGCTTCACAATACTTATGACCTACGCTTTCCTTGCGGTGAAACCTGACTCCTTTTTCAGTCCTAAACACAATAGATCCTGCTCTCATCCTTATTTGGTTTCCTGGCCGCATAAATTCCATATAAAAAAGCGCCATTTACTATTTATTATTCCGCCAGATGGAAAAGGACGAGAGGCTCGCTGCCTGGAGCAAGTTTTTGCTTGGTCCTGCCTGGGTTCCCCTTGTACTTTATGACCGCCGGAGAACTTAATAATTCTACATCATTGTCAGGGGGGGAAAGGGGCATGATTTACGGAAAAAGAAAATTTACGAAAGTTGCCTGCATTAAACAGGAAATTCCGCCACTCGAAAGTCGCCTTTAATTCTGACCCTGCCCCTTTGCAATTTGCACTCACTCACACTCGTAAGTTGTCTCCGGCGAGAAGTTTATTAGCTAAGTTTATTGGCTAAAGAACAGGGGGGCGTAGGGGAGGTAGGGAAAAGTTGCGCAATAATCAAAATAATGGCAACCCCTTTTCACCTGTAGCTACGCCCTCTAGCACCTGAGTTGTCCTCGCACTTGGAGAAATCTTTGTGAATATTGATCTGTATGTCAGGTCCATATTACCTGGGAATATATAACAATTATAGTGTTTATTTGTGTAAAATAATTTAGTTTTCTTTAGAATCTTATTAATTTAATATATTCTTATACATTTCCTGTGCAATTTCGATTCCAAATAAGATATGTTTGCCTGTGTAGCCCCACTTAGTTGTCAGCTGTCGGCCAGCCACGAATTACAGTGGCCACTGGTGGCCGAGGTCACTGATTGATTGAATGATTGACTGATTGCTGGAACAATGGAGAGTCCGCACCAATTATGGCAGCTCCTCGGGTGACTCCTCCTCCGCCTCCACTGCTAGTGCCATCTCGCTTTTGTCAATTGAAGGGCCTGAGAGGTGCGAGGTGCCAGCCTTTCAGGGTTTCTCAAGGGGCTCCAGGTGCGAACGAGGTAAGGCACGCTTAAGTGGGCACAGACAGACAGACAGACGGACAGACAGACAGACGGACAGACTTGACAAGCTCACCGGGGCAGAGCGGCGCTAACCGCTAAAATCGATACCGTCAACAGCTACCCTACACTCGGTATAGGGCGAGGGGTGTTACCCGATACCAGAGGCTCAACAGGCTAGTTCCTAGGTTCCAGTTTAGAAAGCCATAAATACTGTATTAATAAATTATTAATATTCGAAAAGAGTCATGGAAATAACTGTGGGTTTTGAAAAGCATTTAAAGTATAAGTAAAATAGACTTTAAAATGGTAAATCATGGCTTTATGGTATTTCGAAGTAAAACATATGACTTCTTATACCATTCTTTTGACAAGATTCAAAGTAAACATTAGAACGGTGAACTACTTAAGAGATGAAAGCATTTTGTATTTATTTTTAACTCTATGTACATCGGGTTTCAACAATGAAAATTCTAGCATTAAGATATCTACCAAAATTTACTTATGCAACCTGCAAAACCCCAAAATCCACACATAAAATATGTCTAAAAATATGATATAAAACCTTTGAGGTTTCAGAGTCATGTATATTCTTTGATTGTTACAGTATAATTTATATGATTTAGTTTTATACACCTATTTCTATGCATTTCCCCAGTGATTATTGCAGATACAAAATAATACTTGCTTGTATCTTTAACTGAATTTGCAGTGCACTCAAAAATTAAATTACAAAATCTAATCTGGTTACCTTTACCACCCTTTTTTTATGTATATATATTATTAATTATAGCTAACTTCTGGCTTGTGCCCAGAATAATACGCCCTGTTGTCCCGTTGGCCTGGCCAGCCTAATTACATATGCAAACATTGGAATATGGCCACAATCCATAAGCCATATTCGCTGGCCAGGGCAGGAATGGTATCTCCACGGTTTATATTCTGCCAATTCCATTTCAATTTCGATTTGGCTGGAACCACACTAATTAATGCAGATTTATGGGCGTAATCATGTTCGATTTTTTACATGGAATGCCTGCCTTAGCCACCAGGTTCCTGTGCGGTTTTAATTTCGAATTATTGAAGCCAGAAAAAACACTTTGTGGCTGGTGGGTCAATAAAGGAGGTGGCTCACGAAATGTTGAACATTAGGGAGACATGGGTTAAGAAGGAGCTTAGGTTTTAAGTAATAATTAAATAATAGGTCTGTGATCATAATTTAATTAGATATTTAGAATAGCATTTTCCAAGTATTTATTTATCCTTCAGAAGCCACTCTAAAGAGATTTCTAGGGCACTCACTGTATTGATTGTTTTCACAAGGAACAGGCCAAAGTATCTTGCTTTTCTTGAAGACACAAACATATTTTTAATTTATAACTAAAACAATGGGTCTGTCATAATTATATTAGATATTTAGAGTAGCATTTTCCAAGTATTTATTTATCCTTCAGAAGCCACTCTAAAGAGATTTCTAGGGCACTCACTGTATTGATTGTTTTCACAAGGAACAGGCCAAAGTATCTTGCTTTTCTTGAAGACACAAACATATTTTTAATTTATAACTAAAACAATGGGTCTGTCATAATTATATTAGATATTTAGAGTAGCATTTTCCAAGTATTTATTTATCCTTCAGAAGCCACTCTAAAGAGATTTCTAGGGCACTCACTGTATTGATTGTTTTCACAAGGAACAGGCCAAAGTATCTTGCTTTTCCTGAAGACTCAAACATAATTTTCCAACTTTTGCCGTTGCCCTGTGACCTTTGCCCCGCTGCGGTAATTAGGAAAATTGAAAAGCCAATCGAGTCTCGGGTTTNCAGAAGCCACTCTAAAGAGATTTCTAGGGCACTCACTGTATTGATTGTTTTCACAAGGAACAGGCCAAAGTATCTTGCTTTTCTTGAAGACACAAACATATTTTTAATTTATAACTAAAACAATGGGTCTGTCATAATTATATTAGATATTTAGAGTAGCATTTTCCAAGTATTTATTTATCCTTCAGAAGCCACTCTAAAGAGATTTCTAGGGCACTCACTGTATTGATTGTTTTCACAAGGAACAGGCCAAAGTATCTTGCTTTTCCTGAAGACTCAAACATAATTTTCCAACTTTTGCCGTTGCCCTGTGACCTTTGCCCCGCTGCGGTAATTAGGAAAATTGAAAAGCCAATCGAGTCTCGGGTTTATACAATATAATTATAATTTCATTATTCTCCGGTCTTAGGTCTAGCTTGTATTCAAATACATTCTTAGGTTCTAGCGAAAAAAATAGATATTTATGATATTTGTTTCTGTAAATCGATTCTTTGATTGTTCGATTGGGATTGCTGGGCAATGAGTGTTTGATTGATTGATTGATGGCTTGACTGCCGCCCAACTGTTTGACAGCTGGCACACCTGTTGCCAGTCCTTGCCGGCATCCGTTGCGTGACTTCCATCCAGGATTTCAAGTCGTGTCCTTCGCTGGGCCACTCCGAACCAGGCGGAGTTGGTGCGACGGCACTCACAGGTCCGTGGTGATGGTGTGCGTGTGCCCCGCCAGCAGCTGCGAGGTGGTGTACAGCGGTTCCTCCTCCATTTCCGCCTCCATCTCCATCTGCAGCTCCATCTCCACCAGCTGCGTCTGAATGTCCACCTTGAACCGCTTGGCCGCGCTCTCCATCTCCTCGAGGTCGCTGTAGCCGGGAAACCCAGTGGGGCAGAAGTGGCCGGCTATCGCCTCCGGGATGTGGGTCACATTGTGCAGCATGTGGGCCGGCGTGGACTGCAGGTAGTTGCGCCACTTGTGGTACGAGGAGCTGGGCAGCTGGCCGGCGCCCCGCCTTTGGCTGATGGGCGAGGAGGTCTTGGGCATGATGCGCTGTGCCCGCTGCATCATGTACATCTCCCACTCGAGGTTGCCCACCAGCGAGGCCGGGCTGCAGCTGCCGTTGGAGGAGCAGGAGCTGTTGCTGCCGCTGCTACCCATGTCCTGGGTGCGCAGCGGGTCCTTCCGGGGCGAGGAGGCGGCACTGCTGCAGGTGTGGTAGCCGCAGGAGCGCTCCAACTGCTCCGGCTGCTCCGCAAAGTCATCGCAGATGGGCTGGCTCACCTTGCTGCGGCTCCAAATGCTGCGGCTGCTCGATCCGGAGCCGGAGCCGGAGGTGCTGCCCACGCCGCTGCTGTTCCGGCTGCTGTAGAGCCGCTTCTGGGAGCGACTGCTATTGGCCACGTAGATGCTGTTGTCCAGGGACAGCTCCCTTAGCTTCAGACTGCTGGCACAACAACCCATGGTCTTGGTTTTGGTCTTGATCTCTGGTATACTCTTGGTGATATCTGTGTGTTCTCTCGGGAACGCTTCGTGGTCGACTGCTTGGGTTGGCCATAAACCGCGGGGTTCTTATACGGCCAGCAGGTAGGGCTTCGCGAAGGACTTCCAGGAATCGCCTGGCAGGAGTCCTGCGGCTACCTGATTCGCCATTGCGGCCTAATCCGCGAGCGGGATTTCATGAAAACACACGGTACGAGGTACTTTATGGCCCGGTCCGGCCATTTGGCCAAAGGTGGGAGTACCTGAAACCGAGCGGCGACCTTGATTCGAGCACTTTCGATCTGGCCAACGAGTTAAGGATGGATCGGGGATCTAGGCTCTAGGATCTCAGAGCTCAGGCTCTAGCCCAAGTCCTCTGCTCAACCCTTTGGGTTTTATTCGCTTTGTTTTTTATTTATCCCGAAAAGAGATGTCCTGCTTGGGCCATTGTCTGGGCACCGCCTGGGTCTTGGTCTTGGTCCTGGTCCCGACCTTGGCCCATTGTCCTGCGAGTCTGGCCAGAGTCCCTGGGTCGTCGTCTGTGCAATTGTTGTGCAAACGCCGTGGCGCAGTCCTCGGAACGCCGTTGACGCCGGCCACGGTTTCAGCCCGAATCAAAGCCCAGCTGGCTGGCTGCACCGACTGCGATCTGTTTCAGGATTTCAGGGGAAATTCCTCAATGGGAAGCACTCCCATTCTTGGGCTCTCTCTAGGCCAACCTCAAGGTCAAACCGGAAACTGAAAACCCAAAACCCAAAACCGAAAACCCAAAACCGAAATGAAAGCGAAATTGCTATCGAATTTGCCAGTGAAAATGGTAATGCAAATGGAAAGCGACTTTGGAAAATGGAGAATGAAAATTGACAAATGATTGTGCGCCTGATTTGGACTCAATGAAGCGATGAATGGGTTTTGCATGGAGAAATGGTAATAAGGATGATGGTTAATGTTGATGGACGCCCCAGAATCATGGATATACTTGCCCTTAAGTCTCCTTTAAAAATTATCCTACTTAGACAGCTCAAAATGGGCTAAAACTTGATTTAAAACAGATGTCTCCAAGAGAAACAAATTTAGGCAAAGGATTTCAATCCTTCCAGATCTGTATTATCCCCATCAAAGGCAGGACATCTCTCCAAATTAAATAACACTTTAAACTTGCATCGGTTTAAGCCACAACTAAGAGTAACTTGACATATTTTCCTAGCTCTTTAAAAGATATTCCTACTTTATCTGAGGGATGCGGGATGCCAGGATGGCACGTGACCCTCCTTCCCAGCCTCTGGGTGACTCCCCTGGAGTGCTGCAGTCCCCGTCTCGGGCTCTATCCCTCTTGGCTTGTGGGAGTAACTCAACTTGGCTTTTGTTTTGGCCCAAAGTCAGGCCTCATTTGACTATCTCGCACATTTTTCTCGTGCTGCATTTTCACACGCAATCGTCGAATTTCCCGCATTTTTGGGCTGGGAAAACGCAGCGCGGAATTTCCTCGCCTCGCTTCCTGTATTTTCTGGCCGGAGTTTCCCGGTTTCGCTCGCTCCGCCTGGCGTATCCCGTATCTGCATCCAAATCTGCATTCGAATCCGATTCCGAATCCAAGTCAGGCTCCGCCTGAGTCAGTCCGCCGGCAGTCAGTCACGTAGCTCTGGCATTTTGGCTGGCAGCACGTGATGGGGGGGGACAGGCGACGGATGTAAAACGCGGAAGCGGAAGTCGCAGGGCTCCCAGCGGCCAAGTGGCAAGTGCACTGCCACAAAAGCAGAACTCTGACAAGGCCTGAACCTGCTCCTCCTGAGTCTGTATTCCAGGCTCTTGTTTCTGTCAGAGCCATGTCTTTGTCCCAGTGCATTGTTCACTGTTCATTGACCGGAGCTTCGATTCAGTGGCATCCCAGAACTGTGAGTACAATCAGGGGACAGGCTCAGGGACAGGGACAGGAAGCGGGCGGCATCTGCCAGATACTTGTGTATCCAATGAGTGGCAATGCAAATGGGCACCGAGCACGTATGAGGAATGGCCCTTGACAATTTGGCTAAGTAAATGCAAAGCCGCCCGGCTTACTACATTTGCTCAAGCACTTCCTCTGTCTCTCCCCCCTCGTTTGGCCGGGTTTCCTTGGCCAACTACAAGCCAAGTTTCCAGCTTCGCTTGCTTTCTTACACCGCTGCCTTGGGGCAATTATAAGTAAAGTGCTCTTTTATATTATGAAAGTTTTGCTTAATTAAAGCTCCCAGTTGGAAGGAGAACCCTTGACCTTGGAGAAGGTAATGGCTGAATAGGAAATAAGTGGAGTTTGCCTCATTATAATGGGGAAATTCAAGTGAAAATGATGCTAACACCTCGCTAAATGCAGAAGCCATTTACATAATTGCATTTAATAATTAGTTTAATGTGATATCTGTAGTAAATTTCTTATGGTTTCTATAGGAAATGAAATATCGACATTAAATTCAGTATAAACAGAAACCTTAAAATTGGTTTAATTATCAATTGTAGTCCCCTTTTAAGTCCTCTATTTAGTCCCCTATTTAGTCCCCTTTTTTGCCGCCTTCTGAGCCTCCATTTGAGCTCTTTTTTAGCCCCCATTTTAGCCCCCTTGTTGGCCATTTCTACGGAGCACACTGCATCACTCACGTATGCACTGCACAAGCCCCATTTATATCCAAGAGAGCCAATGCACCGACTGATTCGCCACATTGTGACTGGAATCTCGGCGACGGGCCAAGGCTGGCCAGTGTCCGGAGTTCAGAGTCCATTCGAGGACGACTGCTGGCCATTAAATGCGAGCTGGCTGAATGCAGGGGATTCCGCACGAAGCCCCAGGGAAATGGCCACGAAATTGAAATGTCATTGACACAAAGAAACTAAACTGAACTGAGTTAAGGAAAAGTCCGAATGAAAATAAAACTAAAAGCAGGAGACGTGTCCGGGACACTAAATCGCTGCAATGGAAATCAAATCGAAGTTAAAGTAAAAGCATTACAGAGGGGATAACTAGGCAGATTCTGTATTTTATATGGCTTAGAATTATATATCCGACTGCCAGGACTAGATCTTACTATGTATTTATTATCCCATATTTTATACGTCGCAGTGGCTCTGAAAATCAGAACGAACTCCGTTTTTTCTCTGCCTGTAATGCAACTTTTTGGCACAAGTGCAAGCCAAGCAATTGTCCTGGATTCCGGATAGGATATTTTTTATTGTGCCGCTGGCCAGCTGTCCGGGGCGAAAGGAGGTCGACCTCTAAGACAATGGCCAGGACATGACCGATTCCAGGACCTGGCACATCTGTGATCGAAGCAGCCTCCTTGTTTCGTTTACTCTCTGTGTTTTGTGACTAACAAAAAACCAAAGGACACGCCAAAAAACATGAACGGGCGGGAGCGAGGACATCGGGGACAGAACCGAACCGAAATGTGTGTGGAAATGGCAATGGAAATACGCAAAAATCCGAATGGCCGCATTGAAGCCGCGGAATTTTGTTTACGAAACGCATTTTCCGTGTATCGGCGGCGGCAACTCCTTGGCCATGGCCATAAAGCCATAAACCGAACCGCGTGCTGAGGCCCAGATCGGGGCAGGTACATAGGCATAGGTAGATGCATTTGCAGATATATCGGGGCTAAGACCGACCTCTCCTCCCAGCGGCAGTCCGGCGATGATGATGATGATGGTGGACGCACTTGTTGATCCCGCGACAGGGTCAAGTTGGCATAAATCGCGAGGACGGCCAGGAATTGCGCTGGGCGCTCGGAAATGCCCACGGTATTTCCGCATCCTGCGGGAAATTCACGGCCGCTGAGCCGGGGGAAAACTGGATCCACACGTGTTCGCCTCGTGGGCGAGGCTACTTAGGCTCTAATTTCCACATTACGCCGTCGCTAGCCACCTGATGCCATCGCAGCTGGATCCCAGACTGTCCCAGTCCAGAGCAGGGCAGGTCGGGATTTGCCCAGGCCAGGACCAGGTGCACGCCGACGCGTCCTTGAGGACATGGTCGGTCCACTTGACCACAGGAAGGCGGCTGCTACAAGTTCAAGGCGGAAGTGAAGGTGAATCTGGAGGAATATTAACTGGTTTAGACAGGGAAAGGTATTAATAGGTGAGGGAAAAGGTACAGTCTGCTAAAATATTAAAGAAATATAGGAATTTCTGAAGGAATAATATGTAATTAATAACATTTTAATAGGTAATCCCAGCACCAAGCTTGGCACGCTATAAATGTGCCTTTGGAATCTAATAATTAACATCAGAAGTAGCTTAAGTTAATTGAAATTCTTCCGCCTTATTAGCAGCTCCTTTCCAGTGGAGAAAGCCTTGTTTCTTCTGAGAATCTTGCCAAGGAGAGTGGTTTCCACTAGCAGCTCTCAGCCCAAATGTTATGAGCTGTTAACTACTTGAGAGCACCACTTGAGCATAGTTGGCTTAAATGCTGAATTGCTCCTCCGAGCCAACCGCAATTATGCCCCATTTAGCCGCCCCCTGTGAGAGTGGCTTCCCCCGTTTTACGATGGCCTCTTTACGTGCCCATCGCTGCTTCTTTTAGGCCAGCTTTAAAGTGATGCTGTTAGCGGCTCTAAGTGCACTGGCCCACCAGGCCTCCACAGAATCCACTCCAGCTTCCCGAGCTTCCTTAGCAGCGCCGCCTTTGAGGCATGCAACACTTTCTGGTCCACTAGGAGGGGAGAAGTTCCTAGGATATTTTGTAGGGTATTTGGGGGTTGGTGGGTTATCATAGAAGGGGAATAAATTAGGGCGGGAGATCCTGGAGTAATATTAAATAATTAAAGAGTGTATCAGGAATCATTCAAACTAACTGGGATATACCCATAACTTTCCTCTCCCTTTTAAAGATAACCTAGAGACAGGAGCCCCTTAGGAAGCCAGCTCAAGGTCCTGGATCCTGAAGTAATATTAAATAATTAAAGAGGGTGTAGCCTTTGTTTTGAGGAATCAGAAATCATTCAAAGATACCCCTTATATTGATCTTTACTCTCCTTTTTCTTTTAAAGATAACACAGGGACAGGATCTCCTCAGGATATAGGGATAGGGATAAAGTCTTCCTTCCACTCGAGGATATTCCAGGGTATCCCCAGGACCCTATACGCGTACTCCCTGCGGTACTTCCCCTTTGGTGCGCTCGACTCACTTGAAGCCTTTGCATGCGTCACGTTGAACAGAGCTGAGTTCTGCTTTCTGTTCGGTTTGTGCCACACTCGCACACACTCAGACACTCGGTAAGCGGCTTTGGGGAGTGCACCTGCCCCCCGGGACACCTCACCCTTGAGTTCGGATTCCCGGGAAATCCACAACGTGAGACATCTTGGCCCTCCGCCCCGCCGTAATCGTAGAAAATCAATAGAGTTTCCCCGCTGATAATTGTGTTTGTGTTATGACAGTCCTCGTTGTCAGCCCTCGGCTCCCCCCATTTCTCTCTGTGTATGTGTGGGTGTATTCCTATGAATTATTGAACGGCTTATGGAGTTTTTTGTCCTCGGGATGTTTATTTACATCTGTAATCCGGTTTCCATTTTTTGTACTTTGTTGGCAAAACTTTGCTTTTGCGTCTACCAAAGTCCACAGGCTGTTGATGTGGCGCAAAGCGAACAAATTATGTACATACATATAGTTACTTTTGGCAGCAGATGGGGAATTGGTCAAGATAATGGCCAAGACATCGCTTTCCAGGGACACATTTAGGAGAGATTAATAGGGACAGTATTGGTACACTCAAATATGTTTGTTTAGCTTAGAAAATGCTTTATAAATCATTTTATTCATTAAATAACTGATCCACCATGTTTAGTTACTAATTAAATATTAAATTTAAATAGTAATTATAATAAAAAAATGAAAATGCCTTGAAAATCAATTTATTTATTATTTATTTATTAAATAACTGATTCATCATGCCTAGTTACAAATTAAATATTAAATTATAATAGTATTTATAATAAAAAAAATGTAAATGTTTCACAAATTTATTTAATTATTAAATATTTATTAAATAACTGATCCATTATTCCTAGTTACAAATTAAATATTATATTTTAATAGTAAATATAATATTAAAAATTTTAAATGCTTCAAAAATTAATTAATTTATTATTTATTCATTCAAAAACTTACCTATGCCTAGTTTCAAATTAAATATTACATCTTAATAGTAAATATAATAATAAAAATTTTAAATGCTTCAAAAATTAATTTATTAATTACTTATCAATTAAATAACTAATTCATCCTGCCTAGTTACAAATTAAATATTAAGTAATAAAGATAATTATAAATAAATTAAAGGAATGGCTGGAAATTGCTGGTTTTTGGGAGCTTTATCGTTGAAATTAGTCGCTTTAAAGGTTACACAAGTGAAAATCCATTTAAAGTATTAGGAATAATTAACAAAACATGTAAATTTTGGTTAGAATGAGTGGCTAATTTGGCACTTAAATATTTGCATAATTATATTGAAGACACAGCAAAAAATTTATCGTTTTAAAATTACTTTAATTACTTTAATTTAAGAGCGGACTCTTAGTAAAATTTGAAGGATCTGAAGGACCCGTAAGGGCATTTAGCTTCTCAGTACTTTTATATAGAACTCTACAGTTCTTTACTTGATAACTTATAAACTTAATTCATTAATTATTAATTCACAAGAGCCAGGCCTGTAGCCTTAGGCATTTTATTAAAATTAAAAATAATAAATACATCAACCTAAAATAAAGGAAGTGGGAACTTCGATCTCGGTTCTTTGCGATAATTTTGTTCAAGGTTTAAGTCAATATCTGGAAGAACCAGCCATTTATTAGCTATCTGCATCTCCTCCAGGCTCTGTTCAGTTCATTAACCCACAAATCCAGAGCCATTGCTCATCTCCTTAACCCCTCAAAGCCCCTGCTGCTGATGCCATCAATGATGGTGAGTCACAAATTGCGCAAAATGTTCCTGTTAATTGCCGGACTCCCCCTGGAGTCCTCCCTTATCCTGTTTTTGTCTGAGGCTACTGATTATTAAAATTGCATTCCGCCGCTGTTGTGTGGGTTGTTTGTTTACTCTAATGAGCATTTAATGGCCAATTCCAGCCCGGTGACACACACACTGCCTCTCTGTCTCGCTCGGGAAAATCGAAGAAATTTGAGCAGGAAGAGAGGTCCTTCCGGTTGTGCACTTCACCCTTTCGGCCCTCCTTCCTCTCTCACCCTCTGTGACCCTCTAATTTGGATTTTATTACACCTTTCCCAGTTCGTTACCGTGTCTCGTGTATATATTATTTTTTCCAAGCGGCTTTTCATTCATAAATTACAGGGAATTTCGCCAGATAGTAAGGTTGTTTTTTCTCCGCTCTTCGCTGGAATTCCCCTTGATGCCAGCACATCCTTTTATGGGCGATCCCTCGTACTTATCCCCGTGGGTATTGCGTATAATTTGCGCATGTTAATTACCTCATTTCGGGCATAGATTTGGGCCCATCGTCAAACACATGTAATTAAGCAAATTAGGCAAATGAAGCAACTAAATAAATAGTTCATGGCGCGGCTCTGGGCTGGGGCATTGAGTGTGTGCTTGCCTTCGGGGGGACGAAGGGGCTGGTTTTTGGGGTGCTAAACGCTTTCAAGGTCACTGCCTGATTGGCTGCCTGGTTGCCTTAATGGTCCATTCCAAGTTACAAGGAGCCTGCTCTCTCGCCCACGCAGTGTTTGCACTGTAAAAAAGGAAAGTTATTATTTTTATTTACTTATTGATTAGTTCTTAATATTTATCTGTTCTTATTATATATCTAATATTTCAAAGATAATGATTTCTAGCAGTATTCCGAGCTCCCTTTGAGCTGCAACATGTTTTGGATGTTGCTCAACATGTTCCTTGAAACATATTCCTAGCCACATTTGTTTAGCCACATTTTCTTGTGCGTTCCACCATGTAAGATGTACGTTTTCATATTAGGTTGTTGAATTATTTTAAATCATAATAAGACATAAATTCGAGCTTAATAACTTTTAATTTAATGCATAAAGCTCTTAGTAGCGGGTATTTTACAGTCGGGAACAGCTTTCTTACTGATTTAATTCTTGCCCTTTGTAATTATTCCAATTAAATGTTTAATGTTTATATAAAAATATATAATATAAAAATATAT
>VNKC01002242.1:0-17285 GCA_008042775.1 Drosophila pectinifera
GATCCACTGTAAGCTACATTGAAACCTCTCGAACCCCCACCTCTAATTTTGGAATAAAAATCATGGCCGTCCTTTCAATGGACCAATTACAAGCCTTTTCTTACGTTCCCCTCTGTTACAGACCGTTACTTCAGGCTGATTTAATAAACGCGACAGTCACTTGCGTTCAGTTCTGCGTGCCTGGTATGCAGGTTTCGGATTTGAGGTATTAAAAGGGGCAAATTTGTCTGATGCGAGATGATGTTGTTGGATTTGTTGTTTGTTGTAGCAACAAAGTGGTCTTAAAATGGCACTTCTTATTATTTTCTTATACCACGCGAACAGAAATGCGCAGCAAGTGCAGTGCGATCCACTGTAAGCTACATTGAAACCTCTCGAACCCCCACCTCTAATTTTGGAATAAAAATCATGGCCGTCCTTTCAATGGACCAATTACAAGCCTTTTCTTACGTTCCCCTCTGTTACAGACCGTTACTTCAGGCTGATTTAATAAACGCGACAGTCACTTGCGTTCAGTTCTGCGTGCCTGGTATGCAGGTTTCGGATTTGAGGTATTAATAGGGGCAAATTCGTCTGATGCGAGATGATGTTGTTGGATTTGTTTGTTGGATTTTTTTGTTATTTGTTCAAAATGTGGTCGCAAACGTACATTTCTTATGTTCTTAGGGTCGAGGCGTCTCTCGCTACCCCCCGCCCGCCACCTGTGTCCTTTGCATCCTTCATCTTCGTTGTGCTGACCGAGCAGAGCCTGTCAGAGCGGCAGAGGGTTTTAAAATTTAAGCAGGCGGCCGCTCCGCAGCGATCGCAGCCACACGATTTCCGCTAAATGCCAGCTGGGAAATGGGAAATGCAAAATGGGAAATGGCACCTGCCCCCCTGGCCCCCCGAAAGCAAATATCCTGACCATGATGCTGCCAATTGCCAATCGCCATGCAAACAAAGGCAGCAAAATCTAGTTAATTGGGTAAAATGCTCGGGCGGAAATTGAAAGCAAAAGCAGAACAACAAATAAGCATGGCTTGGAAGCGGGAAAATGTGGGGAGGGGGGGTGTGTGTGTGTGTGTGTGTGTGAAAGGGCAGGGGCAGAATGCAATAAATATCTAAATCTCGCCTCTTACGCTGGCCATTATTTATCGATTTATGCAAATTGTTGGCAGCAGCGCCAAACATTTTATCAATAAACAATAATAAATTAAAACCAACAATCACAGGACACTAAACAATACAACCCCCCACCCCTGCTACCCCCACTCTCTCTGTGTGTGTGTGTGTTTTTGTTTTTGGAATATTTTTGAGGGTCCTTTTGGGGCCGGGGGTCAAATTGAAAACGAAATTTATAAATGCAAATTGTCAGCGCCACCAAAAAGCGAAATGCATGGCATTTCAGCATATATCTGGATAAGTACTTGTGCCAGGGCAATCCCGTACAGCATGTCCACGGGTATTCCATGGTCAGTCCGAGGTCCCCCCGCGGCAAAATCCACTAAAATATATGGACAAATTCACGCGGCAAAAATGTTTGTTGTCCGCAATCAAAAATGAAAGCAGCCGGCAGGAGCAAAAAAAGAGAGAAGCAGAGGAGATGAACCCACCGCGGGGAGCGGGCATGAGTGAGTGTGCCAGGTCAGGGGGGTCCGGGCTCCACCTGCCCCGTGCGAAATTCGATTTGCGCATAAAAAAGTGCTCGGAGAAGCGCTGAATAATTACTAGCCCGCAGGGATGTGTGCACACTGTTTCGAAAGTGCCTGGCCGTTGTGTACACACTGGCCCCTCGCCAAATAAATATTAATATTAATCGGAGAGTGAAGGGTGCGGGGTGCGGGGAATACAACTAATAACTATTCACAATCATTGTTTATATATTCATTACCTTCTTAGTGCATAAAAACCTGAATAGAGAAGAAGTGTATCTATTAGTGATCAGTAGATACTTATTCTCCCTATTCAAATATAGAAAGTAGATGAAATAGTACATATATATTATTATATTTATTATTATTTATATTTATATATTTATATTTATTATTATTATTATTATTATTATTTAATTATTGTAAAGGCAGTGGGGCTTCCGCCTGAAGCATCTGTGCATCTTTGAATATTTTTGGCATAAAGTCGCATTCTCACAGCTTTACTTTATGTCCTCAAAGAGCTTTCTTTATTAGCAGATATATATATAACTTTATATTTAAAATTGATCATAATACAAGGCTCTATAAAATGCATAATAATATATGATCTTCTACATAGAATGGACCATCAAAATAAACCGCCGCTCATGGACTCTTTTACTGCCAAGACATACTTTCCCAGCGGGCACGAGAGAGCCTTTCTTTTTGGCCAACTCCTGGACACCGCCTCTTCATCCGTGCCGCCCTCCAGCATCCGCATCCACATCCGCCTGCGCGCTCCACATCCCCTTCCCTGCATCCCCTGCATCCCCTGGAGCGTGGCCATCTCTGACCGGAGCTATTTTTGCATACTTTTGTGCGACGCGCAAACAATTTGCATTTCCCATTTCCCATTTTCCATTTTCCTTTCCAGCGTCAAATGAAATGTGCTGCGTCGGACCGACGAGCCTGCGAGCATCCTTTGTGGAGCGGGCAGGGAGGCAGCCAGGACGCGGCGCCGATGATTTATTGCACTTTCGAGGTTATTGATATTTTATTTGTTTGCGATGAAGTCATTTAGTGCGGACTGCACGCGTGGCGGCTCCGAATGGGGCATGGAGATTGGTGATCCCAGGAAGGGACATTGCCCCAGGACAGTGATTTATGTCTGGAATGTATAAGGAGGAAGGTGAGGCAGTGGAATTTCAGAAGAAGGCAGTTGCTGCCCTATTTATGTTGAACAGGAACCAGGATTTTCCCCAAAACCTGAGATCCTGCCACCCACTCTTGTTGGTTTTAAATATTATTTAATATCTAGCCACTTGTCTTACTCTGCCTTAGCTCTTATTCTTTTAAGAAACCATTAAGGTCTTAATTATGACGTTGACCATGTGAGAAGGACGCTCTTCAGCCTGGCAAATATTTAAATCATCAACAGAGACTCCTTCCCCTTCTCTCTCTCTGTCTTATAACGCATAATTTAACCCACAGCAAGCTTCAAGTTTGGGCCACAAAGAGCGCCAAGGAGCCACCCAGGAACTGCTAAATGCCAGCCAAGGAGCAAGTGTCCTGCGGAGGGGCTTGAAAGCGACACCGACACCGGCACCGACACATCTCGAGACAAGTGCCACACACACATTGCACTCACTTTCCACTATTTTTTGTTGTTTTTCCTGCCTTTCACTTAGGTGTCGTGGCTGCACTTGAGATATATTCGTATCTTTATGCACACATATATCTGTATATATCTGTATATATGTTTATGCATGAATATGGAGCCATCTGCATAGTATTTCCAGAGCCAGCAGTTGAGTACTGCCTTTTTGGGCACTTCCCGGCCAAGAGCTCGACGCAAATGCATTTTCCTTATTAAGCATACGCCCCGTGGGCCGCTCGCCCGCCCGACTGCGTTTAAGTTTTTCATTTAAATTATATGAAAGGGGCGGGGCAGGGGGCAGGGGGCAGGAGAAAGGAGCAAGCATTTTTCACTCACTGGCATTTTTCACCTGGCAAATGAATTTTCATTTGCTTTGGCTTTCCGAGGAGAGAGCGGAGCAATAGGAATAAAGAGTGAGGTGGAAAGCGGGCGCGTGACCCCTGAAATAATGCCATTTTTCCCTGGAAAAGCCACGGAGAAGGGGGGGTGCCGGAAAATCGTGGACGCGACCGCAGCAACAGCGAAAAGCAATTAAAGCAAGACAAGTTCTCCGAAGTGCGACCGGAATCAACGGCGACAGCGAAGAGGGCCTCGGAGTCAATTTTTGGCCAGCTGCTGGCTAGGGACTAAGGGTAGCCGGAAGGGGGCTAACAGAGGGGGGGGAGGAGAGTGGTAGGGGCCATAGATACGACCCAGTTTGATTGGCAATTGGGGCGAGTGACAAGCGAGTGGCAGGGCAGCGCCGAATGAATTGGAAGCCTTTCAATACATACACCTATTTCTGGCCCATCGCCATCTCTGGTTTCAACTTTTTCAGGCATTTTCCAGCATTTTCTAGAATTTCTCAGCATTTTCCAGCACTTTCAGAGAGTTTTCAAAGCAGCTAGAGCTAGAGGGCCTTCCACACACACACTCGACACTTGACAACAATTTATGAGACCGCCGTCGCCATCAAACTAATTGAAAAACTAAGCCCCCCAGCTAAGCCGGGCCAACATCAACTTTTTCCCCCTCCCAGGAAGGCAGCAGGAAACTGTGGCTTATGCAAACAAAACCCCAAAATGTTGCACTTAATTGCAACTATTGGAAACTTGGCCCTAATCCGACTGCGACTCCGTCCCCCTCTTCTCCCGAATGGGTTTATTTTTGGCAAGTTCTTGGCAAATAAAGTACGAGTTCGGGCCAAAGTTTCTGGCCGCACCGAGTCATCTTGAGCCCCTCCGGGGGGCGGGGCAACAAGTCTGTCACCCGATGCATGTCCTGCCACCGCCCATCCTTTCCTCACCCCTCTCTGATTACCGCAATTATGGCAATTGACATTTTGTCCATAGTCATAATTCGATTCGAGCCGAGCCGAGCCTGAGCCTTAAATGATAACGTAACGAGCCTAAACCCAGAGCACCCTTTGAGCCCTCTCCCTGGTCTCGTGCTGATTGGCCCCTAATTGGCTTCGATGTTTGGCCCGCAATTAGGGCCAGTGCTTGACTTTTGGCTGGGCTGGAGAGTGGCCAACACGGCGTATGCGTGATATGCTCTCATGTAAATTCTATTGGAATTTGCATAATTAATGAAATGAATGAAAACTCAATCAAGTGCCAGTCTGGTCGGGTTCCTTGGCTTTATGTGATTTATAAAACAATTTGAGGTAAATATATATAGATATAAAGATTCGTGTGGAAAAGGCTGCGGGCTTACTCACTGGGCTCTAAGCAGGTGAGGGGTGACTCGTGACGGGGAAAAGTATGGTGGCAGTGCCACATTAAATATTAATCTTAGGTTGGGTACAGGCGAGGTTTAATGTATCTCGGGGTGCTCGGCTAGGGGCTAAATCTCATGACGAGTCTGGGTAGGAGATCAAGCAACCCCTTGGCCGCCTTCAGCAGGACAGCCACAAAGCTCATGAGCCGTTCGTCCTGGGGGAGAGTAGCCTCCTGTTCCGAGTTCGAGTTGGTGTCCGTGTTCGTGTCCGTGGGCGTGTCTGGGTCCGAGTCCGAGTCCGTTCGGTCTCGCTCCCGGTCCGTCAGGGCCTCGCGGATCACATGCAACAGTCGCTGGTACAGGAAGGACTGACGGTAGATGGGCTTGGACAGGCCCAGGTGGTCGTCATTCAGCAGGTAGAAGTCCCCGAAGTCGATGCGCGAGGACTCCTCCGTGACGATGCGCAGCGGGAACTTGAAGCTGGTGAGCATCGTGGGGGATCCCTCGGCCACGCTGACCACCTTGACGCGGCGCAGGAAGGTGTGCAGGCAGTCCATGAAGCGGCGGTGCATCTCTAGCAGCTTGGGGGCGTTCTCCTCCATCTCCTTGACCTCGATGGAGGGCGAGAGGATCATCTGCATGTGCTGCTTCCACTTGGCAATGGGCGAGCCCCGGTGCGGTGTCCCCAGGAAGACAATGCCCCGGGTGCTCTTGGCCAGCTGCTGGACCTTCGGGTCCTCCGAGTCCGAGGACTTGAGCAGTATCAGCTTGGTGAGCAGGCCGCCCATGGAGTGTCCGATCCACACTATCGGCCGGTCGTTGCCCACGTCGGAGGCCACGATCCTCTCCAGCAGCGTGCTGGCCCTCACCTCGATGTGGCCCTGGCCGCGCTCGCAGGGACAGTACTTGGTGAAGTTGGCCGACCATTCGGTGAGCGCCGAGGTGTAGTCGATGCCAATGATCCGGGCGTCGGGGTAGTCGTCCGGCAGCCACTCCATGGGCCAGCAGTTGGTGTACTCGTCGCTGGTGTCCTGGTTGTGCCACTCGTTCCCGGACACACTGAAGCTGCCCACACAGTGCTCGCTGGCATTCAGCGGTATGTCGGGATGGACCACCTCCCAGTCCGCGTCCAGCTCGGTCTCCCGCCTCAGGGTCTTCACGAACTCCATGGTGCCGTCCTCGCTGATGTGTCGCCGTGGCTTGCCCTGGTGCTCCACCTCCTGCTGGCTGGCCTTCACCTCCGAATCCCCCAGGGCTTCCGTGGAGAGGGACTGGGAGCCGGAGAGGCTGGCCCGGTTGCTCCTGGCCATCTGGCGCCTCTGCTCGGCGGCCACGAACAGGTCGTTCGACTCGCTGGTGTAGAAGGCGTTCTTCCCGTAGAGACCCAGCTCCGTGGGCTTCCGGTGCCGCTGCCGCCACGTGATGAACACGCCGCCCATGAGGCCGTGCACGAAGACGATGTCCGCCTTGGGCTTCCTGCCGGTGCGGATGCGGGGGTGCAGCGGATAGACGTTCGGCGGATAGATACACTGGTTGGGATCGTCGCGGTCCAGGTTGGCCATGGTCTTGGCCGAGATGACCTGTAGGCGGAGGTCGGGGCACTGCTGCCACTCGGCGAGGGCGCCGATCCAGCCGGTGGCGAAGAAGTGCTCCACGGCCGTGGGCACCACGGAGATGTTGGCCAGAACCTTGCACAGGGTGGACAGGGTCTCGTTGTCCTCGCTGAATATCTTGCGGAGCTCCATCAGGTGGACCAGGCCGCCGTCCTTGATGATGTTGGCCGAGACCTGGTGGTCCTTGCTGATGTGGTGCAGGAACGAGATGATCTCCTTCAGCAGGTCCATGTCCGCCGTGGACAGGACAATGGTCTGCTCCTGGGTCATGTACTCGTGCCGCTCCTCGGCGGGTCCCTGCTGCTGCTCCGGGAAGTACTTGGCGAAGAAGTGGTCCACGCAGGACAGGGGCCTCAGCCGGGACAGCATCGCGTGCAGCTCGGACAGGAGCAGCTTGGGATTCTTGATGCAGCCGCGCCGATGGACGGGCATGAACCAGCGGGTGTCGGCGCCGCTCCTGGCCAGGGAGACGGCCGTCCGGCCGTCGCAGATCTGGGCCAGGTGCCGGAAGTCCCAGTCCTTGAGGTGGTCCATGCAAATGAGCTGCTGGACGGCCTTCAGGCGCTCCGACTGGCTGCCCGTCTGGGCGATGTTGAGCAGCCGCCAGGCCACCGAGTGCTTGGCCGCCTTCCACCACTTGCCCACGGGATTGACGATCACGCTGATCCACTTCTTCTCGTCCTCCTCCTTCTGCTGCAGCTGGCGCATGGACTCGCGGTAGATGTGGTACTTGATGTAGATGTACTCCGCCTGGCGCGGCGCCGGCGGCTCCTCCGACCGCCTGTCCCACTCGCCCAGGCGGGTCAGGAAGCGGCGCACCTTGCCCGTGTCCTGCAGCAGGAAGCCAGCGGCGGTCAGCAGGCCCACGCCGCCGGCCAGCAGCAGCCTCGCGAGCCTCGGATGACGGCGCCACTGGGTCTTCAGGGCCTTCAAGGACATGGCTTTCACACACACTCACACACACACGCACGCACCACACGTTCAATTTGGACTTGGATTGTAGCACAGACACAGCCGCCGCCGCCCCCTTGAACGAACTATTATATATCACTCGGCAGCTGCTTTCGACTGTAATAAAGTCACCTGTCACCTGTCCCCGGGGTGACAGACCTGAGAGCTTGCTGGGATTGGGATTGGGATTGGGATTGGGTAGAGTCGCCAGCCGGTAAGCCCCTTCGATCTCTGCGTAATTGAAAAACTTTCTAGCCTCGAAACCGAACCCGAAACCAAAGCCGAGATGAGCGATTAGCAAACAGAGAATAGCTCCCTCTCTGCCCAATTAAATATGCTAAATCAAATCAAATCTTCGCACTGCAAAAAAGTTAAACAGCCAGCGATTTTAGTGGCAGAAGGGGTTGGTTAAGGGGCGGCGGCCAGGGGGGGCCTAGCGGCGGCAAACTTTACTGTCGCAATTAATAAAGTTTGCCCGTCGAAAGCGCAGGCGGCAAATAAAATGCCAGGCATGCAGGATCCAGTGGGGGATACAGCCAGGAGATACCCTCTGCCAGGAGGTACTTCACTTAAGTCACCTGGCTTTTATAGGAATTTATAACCCACTTCTGGCCACTCTGAAAGGCAGTCCTTAATCTACAAGGAGCAACTATTAATGCTCATTAAGAGTGAAGTATGAGTATGCTTAAACTAATATTAATACTCCGTTAAGAAAGCTTTTGTCAGGGGAAACTCCTATCAAAATGATATACAAAATATCGTCTCGTTCCCTGTGTGATCCCTGTGTGATCCCTGTCTGTCTCCTGGCCAGATTGCTCCCAGTCGAGCCACAAGTCCTGGCCATCCTACGTGACTGCCCAGATGCCCTGGAAAAGCAGTCTGTTTACAGTTTTCGCAATTTCCAGCGAAAATCGCTGACGCAGCGTGTGTGACAGCGGCAACAGCGGCCGCAGACGGCTGTCCGGGCTGTCCGGGCTGTCGAGTGTCTTTGCATAATTTTTAGACAACCGCATAAGGGTGACTTTAATGTCATCAGCGGTTGTCCTGCCCCTGCCCCACTCCTGCTCCTGCGGCAACTGCCGACAGCTGTCAGCGGATTTAATGTGCAGTTTTAATCAAATTCACATCGGGCTAGTTAGGAGCTAGCGAGGAGGGGGCTGCTGTGGAAGTTACTCAGCCAGGGAGTGGCCTTGGCTCTGAAAGAACTGGCTGGCAAGGACTCACAGGTAAGAGGGATTCTCTGGAAACCGTCTCGATCTTCAATTTCATTCAGACTAAAGTCAAATTGATACTCGACTTCCCTTGAACCTAATTCACGCCTGAAAGTAGGCTCTCCTCTTATCCAAACCCTATATAATACAAGTGCTGATATACATTCCAGGTAAATCCTTTTATGTCCTGTCAGACTTATCTCCATTCCCCCTGAAATAACCTAGACTTCAGCTATAAAGCGAGCTTGGAACAATAAAATACGATTCTATGAGGCAACTATTGATGTTGCAATCGAAACCTATTTGCAACTAGTTTTTCCGCCAAACTCTTTTGTAACTCCGAGCTCCCAGGGACTCTGCCATTTAAAAGGAGCGATGGAAATGCATTTCCCGATCAGTTTTACGAGATAAGGGGGGAAACGGGAGAAACACAGAGCGAGGGGCAAATAAATTCCCGGCAGTGGGAATTTAATAGTCGCATTGCTCAACCGGAGTTTATCGCTGGGATTGCACTTGATAGAGCGCGAGGGTAGGTCCTTGTTGATGGAAGGATCTATTTTGTGGCCAATTATAGGGGCAGCTGCCTTAGGGGTGAGCGTAAAAGGGGGGGACTGGGAAGTCTAGGGGAAGCTGTTAAAACAGGTAAGAAAGTGAGAAGTGCATTGGTTACGATGCCACTAACACTTCCGACTTTGTGGCGCTCTGAGACCCTGCGGTTTTACAGCCACCCTCTCCCCGCTCTCTCCCTGATTTCCCGCCGCTTCTCCCAGCTCTCCCCCCGCTCTCTCCCTACTCTCCACCCGCTCTCTCCCTGCTCTCCCCCCGCTTACTCCCTAGGTGTTTTTGGCCCAAAGTTTCCGTCGACATCTTAATTTCTCACTTGTAAATTGAGCTGCGCCAGCAACCGCAAATTAGACCCCAAAGTATACGTACTTTGTGGATGCCAAATATTCCCCGGAGGTTCCTCTCCCCCCCTCCCTGTCCCCACGCTCTGGCACACACGCACTGCCACACAAACATTCATGCGTAAAACCAACACGACGCTCCTTCCCACACCCACACACCCAAACACTCAGACACAAAGCGCACTTGGAGCGTCGCAAAGTTCGAGAGCGCAGAGTGAAGGGCCAGCAGGGGGCTGAGAGTGGGTTAAGGGGGGGCTTTGAAAGGGGTTGCCAGGGGACAACAGCCCCTTGGCAAATCTGATGGAAGTGCGTGTGTGTAAGTGTGATAAAAAGGTGCGAGGCTGGGCAAGGGACTCGGGGGAGAGGCCAGACTTCCATCGATGGACTTCCATGGACCAAGCCAAGATCTGGAAAGTAACCTCAGAGCAGGCCCACAAGAAATATCGAATTGAGCGATAGTATCGCTTGGAAGTCTACTCAGAAAGTGAATGGGAACTTTGCTTAATCGATTAATCTAAGGGCATCGGCACAATCAGCACAGAGGTAACACATTGATTACATATCAATAAAGCTGCGATTTCAATTGGCAATCCACTCGCGGAGCACACTTAACCCCCGCTTACTGTATCGTTCCTGGCGACACTAATTGATGGCTGCCTCGCTGCCCGGAAATCCCTCTTGACAAATGAAGTTGCCGGTTATCGATTACGACGGCCTGTTGGGGGGCCCTCCCCGCCCGCTCCAGCTGCACATTCATTAGCCCAAAAACAATGGGTGCTTGGTAACCCCCTTCCGGCGACCCCCTTTAACCCCCGGCAGCCCAGGGCTGCATTCAGTCTGTCGGCGACGACTGCCGCCTGCATTTGCTGCAATTTCCCCAAGGGCGTCCGTGTCCCGCGCCCTTCACACCGCCTTCCCCCGCCCTGCCACCACGTAGACAAACATTTGCAAATGAGCGTCGAAGCGTGGGACCCAGCAGCCGCCGCAGACGCCTCAGGTGGCAACTCCACCTGGCCTCCGCCCGGAAAATGCGTGCACAATTAGAGATAGTTGCGGCCCTGACTGCGACAGCTTTTCCGCGGAGCCAAAATTGAAATATTTAATTAAATTTGACAAAGTGCAGCTGGAATTTTCCCTTCTTTCCTTGCCTGCTTATGGAAAGTTGGCGGAATCAAGTGATTTGAATGCGGAAAATGCTTTTTGCTGAGGTTAAGTTGTGGAGGATCAGAGATCGTTTGTTTATACATAAATCAGGGAGCTATTGTGTTTATTTTATTTATTTACCTATACATTTATGACTTATGAACTCAAGTGAATCCCAAGGCAAGCTGTGGCTATAATTTCCTTAAATATTTACTTAATCAGTTACTTATATCAGTTTCTAACAAGCAAAAGTTCCCCAAATCACTTGTTTTCAGTTTGTAAAGTATGGAAAAATGTAATTTTCATTGGCGGAAATTAATGAATTGTCTTAATAGCAAAAACTTCCCCCCTCGAATCAATTAAAATTCTGGCAATTCAGATTGGAGGGAAGTCATTTTCCGACTGACCTGTGGGCTCCGTTTTTTGGCCCTTCCAATCCTGGGGCTTCCCCGCAATCACAATAATTTGTGCCAATGACGTGCAGTTATTTGCCAGCCAACTTAACCCACTGTGGCCCGAGGCCCCACCCGAGGTGCCGCCCGTCCGGTTAACCCCTGCTTCGCTCGCGTGGCACGTACAAAGTTTGTCTGCTCCTTGGGCGCGGCGCCGAATGTGAAATGCCGAATGAAAAGTGCCGGGAAAACTGCTGGAAAAGTGGCAGAGGGGCTAGGTGGGAGGGAGGGAGGAGGGGTAGACGGCGCGAATGATTCATGGCCGCTGCAATTTAGCTGCCAACTCGCGAAAAGTACCGGAAACGCATTCATTTTCCGCATTTTTCACATCAATAATGGACTGCAGCCCGGCGCAGAGGCGTGGCGCTCGGAACTTGGACTTGGACTTGTACTTGGACTTGGACTTGGTCTTGGCGACTGCAGCCAGTCCTAATTAAGTTTGCAACATTTATGACTTGTTAGCCAAGGACTTTGGACGGCAACGGCAACGGCAACTAGCCAAAGTTTACGGCGCTCTGCCGGGGCTAAGTGGCTGCATTTCGGCAGTTTTTGGGCTATTGATTGGCACTCCTCGACTGGTTCCGCTTCTGGCCGGGATTATTCCACGGATTCCCCGGTACGCGCTCTGGGAAACTGGAAACCGTGCCAGCTAAGACGCCGTCCAATTCATTTCACGCTTCGCCTGCCGCCAAAATGGCCTCCCAGGGCAGCAGGGGGAGTCCGACTGCCAAGGAGAGCTCCTTGTTGTCCAGCAGTCGCCTCCGCTTCCTCCTCCTTTTGCTCCTCCTGCTCCTTCTGCTCCTGCCCCGCAGCTGCACTCGTCTGTGAAATGATGACAGTTGCGGTTTCATTCATCTGCCGCTTATATCTGCTAGATTTATATGGTAGTTCGGGAATACCCTTTAATTTAGAGAGAGTATAACCCACTTGGATGGAAGAGAATTACCCTTAAAAATAGAGCTTAATGGGAATTGGTGATATGATTTCAAGGCATGGATATATAATATAAACTAATAATAATTAAAATATATATTTAAGCAAGCTAATATTCCCACTTCCTCTTTATAGTTAATTAATATCAACCCATCCCAGGAGTGCCAGGAAGCGTATTCCAAAGCTGCGACTTCCTGGTTGAGGAAGCTGTTGTTTTATTTCGCTTTTTTATGATTTACGAGGGTGACGAGCCAGAGGCGGGGGCTGGGGGAAAGCGGAAGAGAAGAGTGATGGAGAAGGCGGAGAGGGGGAGAAATAAGACCGCATTTGTCGGCGGCTTTTGGGTGGCGAATCAATTTGCTTATCTCCCCGCCTCTGGGGCCCCCGCCGAACTCAGCCTTAGCTCAAAACTCGGCTTTGGAAGCTGCAACTGTCTCAGCTCTTTCCCTCTCTCTCTATCTCAGTTTCTCTCTCTCTCTCTCTCTCTCCCCGCCCCTGTCTCTCTCTCTCTGCCTTTGTTTGGCCGGCGATAAGGAAAGCGTTCGACTGACCCTTCATTTGGATGCTGCTCTGTGGCTCTCGCCCCTCGTCACTCTCTGCGCCGTGAGCTGTACACTATATATATACCCCGCATATATAGCCATAGCTTCTGTAGCTGCTGCCGCCCGATAAGCGGCTGCAATATGGTCCGACTGCACTGAGAGAAACCAAGCGGCCAGGCTCCTCGATCAGCAAGTAACTGATGGCCCGAAACACTAAGCCAAGTAATTAAGGCCAAGTGATTAAATGTGGAATAAATTAAAGTGGAGAGGTGAGTTTACATTTATTTGTATTCTGACATATTAAATTCTTAAAACATATAGCTTCTTTGTTACAAAATATATAAAAATAATAATATGTAAATATTTAACTATTAAAAAAAAGCAAACAACGAAAAGAGATTAATGTATTTAATTTGTATTTACTGACAACTATTTTTATGAAACCTTCCAGGGATTATTTAAAGCTACTCCCCTCTTTTCCTCCCAGTGTAGCCGGGATGACCCCCTCTCCGCTCATATTTCAGGCTTGTGTTTATGCAGCTTAACACTTTGGCGCCCGGCTGCCGCCGCCCCCAAATCCTGGCCCGGAGTTAAAAAGGGAATCCGTTAAGCGGCTTACGCCGGGCCACAGTCGCAGTCGCATTGCCAGTCCCCGCCGGACTCCCTGCTCCCGCTCCCTGCTCCCAAAGTTTATTAAACATAATTAAAAAATAGCAAATAAAAAAAAGAAGAAGGGAAAACACAGTGAGAGCCTAGAGCCGGGCCAGGAGGGCGGCCAGGACTAGCAGGCTGCCCAGGGACCAGGCGGCAGAGGTTCCGGCGGATCCCGCTCTCTCAGCGACCAGCGGCTGGGCGCTCCTCCGCTCCGCCATGGCCTTGTCGATGGCCGGCTGGCAGGAGGACTCCCGGCGGACGTAGCGGAACATGGACTCGACGATGTTGCTGGGCGTGATGACGTCGCAGCGCTCCAGGAGTCGCACCGTGCAGGTCTCAAAGTCGTAGAGGTCGACGCACTGGCGGGGCCCCAGGACCAGGTCGGGCAGGCTGGAGCCGTCGGTCCAGTCAGCGCTGAGCTTCTGGGGCAGGTAGCCGCCGAAGGTGGCGTTGAGGCAGTTGGCGATGCCCTCGCGGCTCTGCTGCAGGCACTCCGGTCCCTGCTCGGCGATGAAGAGGGCGATCTGGTCGCCGTTCTTGTAGCAGATGAACTCCAGGAGGCGGTCGGCGATGCGCTGCAGGACGGCGTTGTGGGCCCGCTCCTCGGTATTCAGGCAGGAGAGGAGGGCGTCGTTGAAGTCCTTGAGACAGGCCTTGGCCCTCGGCAGGCGCAGGCAGTACTTCTCGAAGACCACGTCCAGGTCGCCCTTGGGGCTGGCCTCCTCGATCTCCGCCTGGATCTCCGTCACATTGGCCAGCCCCGAGAGGCACTCCAGCAGCCGGCCGCCCGCCTGCTCGAGGGCTCCGCTCAGGGCGGTGGCATTCACCGGCTCCTTGTTGGCCCGCCGGCACTTGGACTCCAGCAGGCGATGCAGGTCGTCCAGGGTCACGTTACTGTCGCGCAGGCCCTCTGGCAGATAGTTGGCCTTCAGCCGGTCCACGTCCACGTCCTCCAGCACCGAGGCGTCCAGCGTGGGCAGCTCCACGGCCCGGCAGGCCACCACAAGGAGCAGGGCCAGGGCCAGGGCCGCCAGGAGCGGTGAGTTCAGTTGCGTCCAGCTCGGCATTCTGGCGTCGACTGGCGAGCAAGTAGGAAATTCCACTCGGAATCTCGGAGACTCGAGCGGAGAGCGAACGCCCCAGCTTATCTTATCTCCCGGCGGGGCGCGGAGGAGTCACTGGCCGAGATTAGGGCGGCCCACAAAGGCCATCTCCGCCAGCTCGCATTTGGGTAATCATCGGGGTAAACAGCCAGCGAAGCCTCCTCACCGGGCTGTTAATCGCTCTATTCGCAGGGCACTCAGAGAAAATACTGTAAGTATATCTAGAATATGGGATCTATGTTTCTTAATAATATTATATTATATATTATATTATATTATATATTTTATTATTTATTTTATTATTTATTTTAGGGCATCATATTTAAATAAGCTACCAACTACATAGCCCACCATCACCTCTATTTTTTATGCGCCACAAGTTAATTAATACAACTAAATTGAGGGTTAGAAGTCCCTACGATCTCTGCTGTTTCCCTTTCAAAGCAAACCCTCCTTCAGAGCCCGCTTTCTCTCAGTGTGCTTAGCTTTCCTTAACTGTAAACAATAAGTGCTGGCCTTTAGCTTCTATAAATCACAGCAGCAGAATCGTTTATACTTCATATAAAGGTGCACTCTATAACTAAAGGTTATATACCCGTACAGCTTGCATTATTGTGCATTAATTTTTTACCTAAAATAATACAACACACCGGCATTTTCTCCGAGTGTGTGAGTGCACGCACACCTGCACTATAATGCCCCTTAGTTGCCACACATTCGATGGTTAATCAAAGTCTACGGGGCAGTCTGGCTGAAATTAAAGCCAGTGGCTACTATGTACATATGCATATGGCGTGGGTATCGGTACAGTAGGGGCAGCTGCCGCGGGCCGATAAGCCCCTAATCTCAAATGGGTTATTGATAATTACTTGGGGCTTACTGCGGCGCTGGGAATGTAATCAAGGGAACGAGTTTAAGTCTACTGGCAGCGTCCGGCACTAATGTCTGTCCGGCACTCTTTATTCTAATCCCGAGCGGGGAAGTGCGTGAGATCGATAAATAATGCAAGTGGAGCGATAACAGGCCGCACTCGATGGCAGCCCCGATAAGCCCCATCGGCCTTTGATGTGTGATTCCAGGAAGCAGTCGTCAATCGTCAGTTGTCAATCGTCAATCGCCAATCGTCAGCCTAAATTCCATCTATTTGTAGGTGTTTGTGCGCAAAGTTCACGCTCCTAATCGCTGCCCCTCGAAATCTCAAATGGAAATACTGCAATCTCATCTGACATAATCAATTAAGGCATTGAGAGCTTGAAAGAAGGCTGCCTGGGGTTTAAATTGGGTCTTCGAGACTTCACACCCCATGTTCTGAAGGCTTCCTATATATTGACAGAGCTGATGCTATTATGATGCTACTTTACTCCACCAAAAGCTCCATTACGAATGGTGAGACGTGAAAAATACATACCTGCCCGTGTGCCAACTCACCCAAAAATAACTATTTTCTTAACAAATTATGCTCTTCAAAAGGCATCAAATGCGGATTTTTGGGTCCTTATATCGGCATTTTTATATCCTAATTTTTGGTCAAATCATTTTTAAGGCAATATTTTATTATTAAATAATTAAGATTTTAGCGGCGATTCCGAATATAAACGGCATTTGGCTGTCATTCCATTTTTGGCCAAATTATGCTCTTCAGAAGACATCAAATGCGGATTTTTGGGTCCTTATATCGGCATTTTTATATCCTAATTTTTGGTCAGATCATTTTTAAGGCAATATTTTATTATTAAATAATTAAGATTTTAGCGGCGATTCCGAATATAATCGGCATTTGGCTGTCATTCCATTTTTGGCCATAATATGCTCTCAAGAAGATGGCAAGTATGCGCATTTTTGTGTCAATTCACAATAGCTCATCGTTTCAGCCTAAAAGATGCCACGGTTTTTCAATAAGAGTACATAGCAAGCCCAAAAAAGAATGATTTAAAAGTATCCATTTTGTGGATTATTCTATGTAAACAAAGGTGGCTGCTGCTGTTGTTATTCACTGAGACTTATTCTTTAAACAAATCAAAGTTAAAAATAATAACTCATAATAATAATAACTCAGCCAAAACAGCCTTAATTGTAAATCGGAAAGCGGATCTATGTTAGCCTTTATAAGGTTTATTAATCTGCATACCGTCTTTAGAAATTTAAAAGAATAAAATATTGGCCAATTTTTGACAATTTTAATGATGTAACCCCTTATCATTTTTTGAAAAAATGGCCAAAATTTTTTTGCTATTATTTTCCAATATTTGAATGTCAAATAATTAAGATTTTAACGACGAATCGGAAAATATACGGCATTTGGCTGTCATTCCATTTTTGGCCAAATTATGCTGTTAAGAAGATACGTATTTTTGGCTCTTAAAATCGGTTTTTTATGTCCTAATTTGTGGGACAAATCAAAGTGAAAAATATTCATAACTCGGCCAAAACAGCCTTAAATTCAATTCGGAAAGCAGTTCTATGCTAGTTCTTGTTTCGTTAATTAATCTGCATATCGAATTTAGAAGTTTACGAAAATAAAATTTTTGCCAATTTTTGACAATTTTAATGATGTAACCCCTTATCATTTTTTCAAAAATTGGTCAAAATTTTTTTGTTCCATATTTAAATTATTTTAATTCTAACTTATTAAGATTTTAACGGCGAATCGAACAGTATACGGCATTTTGCTGTCATTCCATTTTTGGCTAAATTATGCTCTTCAGAAGATATAAAATGCGGATTTTTGGGTCCTTATATCGGCATTTTTATATCCTAATTTTTGGTCAGATCATTTTTAAGGAAATATTTTATTATTAGATAATAAAGATTTT
>VNKC01002243.1:0-40198 GCA_008042775.1 Drosophila pectinifera
AAATCAAACTTAAGAATAACCTTCACTTGGCCAAAACAGCCTTGAAAACAGCGATTCGGAATATATATGGCATTTGGATGTCGTTCCATTTTTGGCCAAGTTATGCTCTCCACAAGACCTCAACTGTTCGATTTTTTTAGTCGGCAGCTTAAAATAAACATAACTAAGCCAAAATAGCCTTAATTTCAAATCGGAAAGCTTTTCCATAACAGTTTTTATTTGGTTAATTAGTCTGCATATTTAGTTTGAAAATTAAGAACAATAAATTTTTAGCCAATTTTTGACAATTTTAATGATGTAACCCCTTATCAATTTTTGAAAAATTGGCGAAAATTTTATTCCCAATTTTCTTAGGTATTTTATTGTTAAATAATTGTAATTTTAACGGCGAATCGGAAAATATACGGCATTTGGCTGTCATTCCATTTTTGGCCAAATTATGCTCTCCAGAAGACCTCAAGTATGCGGATTTTTGGGTCCTTAAATTGGCATTTTTATATCATAATTTTTGGAAAAATCAAACTTAAGAATAACCTTCACTTGGCCAAAACAGCCTTGAAAACAGCGATTCGGAATATATATGGCATTTGGATGTCGTTCCATTTTTGGCCAAGTTATGCTCTCCAGAAGACCTCAAGTATGCGGATATTTGTGTCCTTAAGTCGGCATTTTTATATCCTAATTCTTATTCAAATCATTTTTAATGCAATATTTCATTTTTAATTAATTAAGATATTAGCGGCGATTCCGAATATAAACGGCATTTGGCTCTCATCATATTTTTGGCCAAATTATGCCAAATTAAGACTCCAAGAATGCGGATTTTTGGGTCCTCAAAGCGGCATTTTCATATTCTAATTTTTGGTCAAGTCATTTTTAATTCAATATTTTATTATTATTATATTTTTAAATATTTTGATTATTTTCCCATCATTACAAAACCTAAAACATCAAAGTGTGACCATAAAAACCAAGTCAACATCATCATTTTCATTTCCTAAAGTGAAATGCTATCAGCACCACTTTCAGGTTTCTCGAAGGCCGCGATTGGAAAGTGAATTCAAATAATTTTCTTTTTATTTATGGGAAGACAAAACAGCAACCTGCATATAATATTTCTTGGTGGGTTGGGGCTGGGGGAAAAATCTCAATCGGCATTAGGCTCACACAAAATGAAAACATAATTCAGCCAATAGATTTGCATAAAACATGGCGTTGCAGTCACATAAATATCCCCTAACCCGCCGCAGCCGAGAAAAGATAACTCAATAATTTATTTGCTTAACAAATGTAGATACAACGGCTGTTTATGTTCCAGGTAATTAATAAACGCCGTGTTTGCGTGGCACTTGGCCTGGTCCACGTCGGTCCGGCTCGGATTTTAGCCGCAACTGCACTTCACTCTGGGCCAAAGTCGAAGTCGAAGTCGAAGTGACATTTGCCAGATCATGATTTGGCAATCCGTGTGTGTTTTTCTGGGTGCAACACCTCGGGTTCTCGGATCTGGCCGCTGAACTTTCGAATCTGACGTGCCGCAGTGCCACAAAATGCCCGACACCTAAACGATCTAAAACAGAATAAATACCGAACAAATTCATGCACAGCGGAAAAATATAAGGAAAATTATAAGGAATATATTAAAATATTATTGTATAAATAAGATCTTTAAGTGTATATATTTGTTGATGTATGTAAAAGTACGCCAATCTATTTAAGATTACCATCATAAATAAATGGTAAATAAAATCATCAAAGCTGGATCTCCGGCAAAACTTTAAGAAGTATTCTTTAAAGTCGATTTTATCAAAATAACCAGTATTGTAATTATATTATAATATAAATAATTATTTTAAATGGATAAATTGATGAATTTATTTAAGAGATTTAATATACTATACTAAATACAATATAAAATATACTAAAAATTATTCTCATTTAGGCTAAATAAAATAAGATCACCAAAGCTGGATTCAAATCAAATTAAATACATATTCACTAAAAAGTGCCAGTGATTTTGCAGTTAAATTCAGAAATGTTGAGGATTTATTGCGGAAGTAAAGTATTTTAATAATATTAAAACTAAAATGGCAATATTCTCTGTACCGGATGGAGTATCTATATTTTCCATTATTCTTTTAATATATGTCTGAAATATTTTCTCCAAGTACCAGTCACCGGGAGTCCAACCATGTGTGTTTGGGTCACCAGTTCTGCATATGATTTCGTTGGGGGCAACTGGTTTGGATTGGATTTGGGGTTTCTTTTGGGGAACCGTGCAGCCGCAGTCGTAGTCGCAGTCGTAGTCGTCGGTTATCTACATAATTAATGCATGTCTCGGGCCACACGAAGGCATGCAAACAACTGGCATATTGACCCAATATCTAGGCAAAGGGCTTGACATTTGTGGAAGCCCGGCTCGGAGAACGAAAAACCCGAAAAAAAAAGCCAGAAAAAGAAAACACAAA
Source organism: Drosophila pectinifera (assembly GCA_008042775.1). NCBI lineage: Eukaryota > Metazoa > Arthropoda > Insecta > Diptera > Drosophilidae > Drosophila > Drosophila pectinifera. The sequence goes on from VNKC01002243.1 coordinate 2,466, forward strand.
ACGATGAACGGGCTAACGGGCGGGCTAAGAGCCAGGCAACATCGCGTGCCAAAAAGCCACAGAGCTTTATTCGAATATTTATGCCTCTGCAAGTCAGGCAAATAATTAAAACGAAGCAGTGCCGCAGAGGAGAAAAGCCCAAATAATTATGAGTGGAGACCTGGGAATGACACAAGACGCGGAGAGACAGAAAATACTTTCGGCTTGGGCCGTGATTGATGATGGGTCGTGCGGATTCGAACAGAAATATATTTGTTTTAAATTTGTTATTCATTTATGTCGGGGCCAGTTCGGGAAAATGCTTCGTGGACTGCACCTATCGGGTTTCATCAGTGGATTTGGCCCGAAGCAGGGCTCCTCAGGCCTGCCTCCTTCGATCACGAGGAGGAGTTAGGGGAGCCCTCACTTAAATCCAGCCAGGAATCAGCATGGAATCATAAATAAAGTGGTTTATTGTGCTCAGGAATTTATGGCACATCCCGAGCAACACAATTGATAATTGCTGTCGTCTGCTTTTCTTCTCGTTTCTTCGCTTTTCATCTCCATTTCTTCGGCCAACCGGAGAGAGCAATTAAAACGGTCCCAACGTCATTTTCCATTATCCATTTTCCAGAACGCTGTTTTTACAAGTCTTCTACTTGGCTCGGAGTGCTCCATAAAACCAAAAAATAAACCATAAACCAGTCCGAAAGACTCAATTCCGATTCGAATTCAATTTTTCAACGGACTGCCTGGTGACACCTCAATAAAATCTGAAATGCAGCGGGGAGGAAGCACCATCGCTGGCCGAACCCATCCTAACTCATCTCCCAGTGAGGCCAAGTGGCGCCGATGGACGCCAAGATGGTCATGCATAAGTCAGGAGGGGGGATGGGTTAACAAACACGACCAAATTGAAACAAAATTGACCCCCCGTGGTAGAAAAATTAAAATTTTATTTGTTTAGCAGGCGGCGTGACAGCAACACAACGACGGCGACAGGTTCGCCGCGACCCCGACAAATATTAATCAAATTCGTAATACAAACAGCACGACAAACAATATAACACTTTCGAAAAATCCCTGAGCGCAAATCCAATTAATAAAATCAACATTGTTGTCGCTGTATCTGGTATCCGTATCTGTTGCTGTTGCTGTATCCGTATCTATTTCGGCTGCTCTCCGCCGGGGCTCTGGCCGCGTTCTCAGCGATTTAAATATCACAAGTGGAAATCAGTTGCCCACGCTGAGCGTAGAGTTCTCCTCACAATTGAATACGAATTTGGTCCATTAATTCATTAAGTTATGCTTTATATATTGCCGCTTTTTATTCATTTTTTTTTAAAGCGATTTTAATAAAAACGTATTTCTGCAGTGTAAGTCTTAGGTATGGTTGGCCTTTTAAACTGTGTTTTGTCTAGAGCTTCAGAGTTCGAATTTTAGCTGCAATTTTTAATTGATTGCGAACGATTATAATACGAATTATAATTTATTAAAATATGATACTTAAACCGATTATGTATGAATTAAATCTCAGTTATGTGGTGACTATTAAATTAGGTTCATATAGCGGCAATTGAATCCCTAGGAACTCCTTCTATGAAACGAGTTGATAAGTTATGAATTTGTTCTTATTAACATTATTATTTATTTTCTTACTTGCACTGTTTAACTTCAACTAAAAACTTCTGGGAATATCTAGCTCATTTAAAAAAAATATTTATAAATTTAGGAGGCAGTCTAAATAATTAACTAATACCTTTACTTAATAGAGTGTTCAATATTCTGTTCACCTAATGTGATTGGCCATTTACCTTTTGTGGCTGACTACCAAATTCGCCTTAAATTGTTGTCGCTAATTTTTATGGATTGTCAAATTATTTAAATCATTAGGCCAAACCAATTTTTTAGTGTCACGAGCGAAATTAACAAAATTGAGCCCCGGTATTTGATTAATTAAAGGAAGAGGCCCCACACTCACGCACATATGGCTCAGACAGGCGGCTCACACAGATGCGCACGCACACACCTGAGCCGCCGAAGTTCGGAGTCGAGTTTGTTGGGCAAAGTTGAGCGTTGCGGGTTAATTACCATGTCAAATTCAAACAAAAACAACAAAAGCCAAGTACGCCAGCGAAAGGAGGTAGTTTATCATTATAACAACAGAGGAACAGAGGAACACGGGGAGCGGCAGTCACCGAAAATAATAGGCTGGCAAAAGGTTCGGATGGCTGAGGGTTCGGTGGTTCGGTGGCGGAGGAGGCCTAAGTAAAACCTTTTCTTATCATAATTACGCACAAAACGCGGGGACAGGTAGTCAGCGCGGGCCTGCGTTCGGCATTTAATTGAGCAATGCGTGGGCGCTGGCGGAAAGGGGGGGAAAATGTGAGAGAGGCAGGAGGGAAATTAAGGAAAACACAGAGAAAAGTGATCACCAACATTAGTCATAGTTCTGGGTTATCTTTTTGTGGGGTTTTCTTGGCTGGAACTAGCCTGGAATTCAGGAGTGACTTAAGATACAGATACATAAGAATATTTATATATTTATATTGTTACATTTAGATAGTCATAATAATAGATTTTCTTTCTGTGCACTTATATAATACATACAGGTATCAGCTGGCGACAAATTGAAATGCCCGAGAAGAGCGTCTTCTGAACGGAAGCCTGAGCAGGAGGGATGCTCACCCGCATTGCAGCTGCCTTGTGGGCGTGGCCCAGGTATCTGAACAATCATCGGAACTATTCCAACTGAACCGAACTGAACTGAGCCGCGCTGAGCTGAACTGAGCCGAGCTCGCCCACGCTTCGCTGGCGATTTGCGCACTTAACAGACATCCATTTATAATCGCCGGCCAGCCGTGCGGACAGCACTGTTCTCCGGGCACATTATACCGCACACACACACACGGCGAGTGTGTGAGTGTGTGTCCAGTTGGCACCCACACCCACACCCAAGACGGAGTGCGTAGTACATTATAATGAAATTATGCATACAAAACATCGCTCATATATCAAGCGGGCGACGGCGACGACGACGGCCAAGTGACGCCGCGTATTAAAATAATGACTTAATTTCGTTGAGAGGCCCAGCACAGGGCGCACATTCCTGGATATTCTGGCATATATACACAGTAATATATATAGATAGACACTCCACCCTCGGCGGACAGTTGCATTTGACTTGGCGCGTTAATTGCCATTTGGCTGTCCAACTAAGCGGCGACCCAGGGACACTCGGACAGCGAGTTGGACATGTGGCCGAGAGCCTTATCAGCCAACATATTCCGATATTATGCACGACAATTGGGCGCAGAGAATGGCACATAATCTGGCTGCAAATGCGCCCTGAATGGCGGGCTGACAGATGGATTGTCAGTTCGCCGGATTGGAGCTGGCAGTCGGAGAAGGTCACCCTGAGCTGACCTGGTTTCACTGAGACTATTATGTTTAGAGGCCTTGTGTAGATCAATAATTGAGCATTTAACTCAATGGAGACACTTGTTCATATACAACGAGGCCTCATTAATAAGTTCTAGTGGTTATAAAGTCAACAGAAAGGTTTAATATAATGTTGGGAGCTCTCTTTTACTTTTGACTAAGATTTGACTTCATATACGCATTGTTATGAGGAGCAGACCTCTTATAATGATCGATTAAGAGAGCCTATTACTGCTATATACTAATAGGTTGCTCAGTTATTTTGGATTCAACCTGCTTCGCCAGTTAACATTTCTTCCAATGGAGCAGTTGTCACTTCTGGTATGCTTGACCCATTTCATCATCTCCATAGTCATTCGAGGCGGTCATTGTCGCTGGAATCCATCCATTTCTGGCCTGTCTGCCTCATTTCCAGACTGAGACTCAGACTCAGACTCAACTGACAGCTGTCATAATTAATTTTGACTCTCTGCGGTAATTAAATATTTTCTTGCAGGTTCTTCCAGGGCCAGACAATGGTCGTCGGGTGGTCGTTCGCCGCCGTTTTGAATTTCAGGCCAGTGCCAGCTCTGATTAGCCCTTTGAAGTGTTGCATGATGAAGGAGCAACAGCAGGAGGGAGGATGGAGGCATAGCCAGGGCCTCATTACCAGAGCCCGGGCTTATCGGCAACAACTCAATAATCACCCAGAAACCCAACCGAACCCCCGGAATCCCAAAACCCGGCCATCAGTCAAAGGTGCTTAGAACCAAATTGAAATTGCCGACGAGCGTCCGAGTTGGCTCTGTGGCAACTTTTTCCTTGTGGCCAGCCCGCAAAGTGGGTTTTACTTAAAGACCACTCACTAAAGCCCGGCAGTGGGTTGGCGAACGGCAGCTAACCGCATTGCATTGTTCCCGGCCCCAAGTCGGGTTGTTACCGGGCACTGGGCACTGGGTGTTCATATGCACGCGGCCGGAAACGACCTTGGCACGTTATCGTCGAGTTTTCATCACTTTCATATTCATACAATTTTCGAACCTGCCCAGGACTCCGGTGCTCAGGCATGCATACCGCCATGAGGCCACGATGGCTGGCGGAGAGGAAGCAGGTCGGGATGGGGGCCGGTGGCCAGTGGCCAGAAACCACGGGTATCTGTGTCAGGGAATCTCGACCGCCCAAACACACATGAGTTTCTTTGTTGCCGGCTACACGGAGAGCAAAACGTACCCTGATATCCATTCCGAGTACTTGAACAGGGTGTGAAGTCGGGTGTAATGACTGAGTTGTATCCTTTGCACACTCACAGAAGAGAGAGCCATGACCTAGTGAGAGGTAGGACCATGGATACTGAAGAAGAAGGCTGGCTAGCTGCTCTATACCAAACATTTTGTATTATAAAATACAGGCAGACTGCCCCAAGGCTTCATTATTATACTTTTAAAGATTATTTGTGAGTTATTTCTTTCACTGTGCTCAGTTTTAATTGTCGGGCGGGTCACAAATTCACCGAAGTCTGCTCGAATTTCATATTTCGTTATGACAAGCCATTGGAGAAGGTGCCAAGCAATTGACAGCCCGGCGAGGCTTTGGGGTAACAGGATACTCTCGAGCGGACCGCAAGACCATTCAACATTTTAGAGTCTCAACCCCGAAGCCAGTCCGGAAATATTCGGCTGAAGTACGCAGAGTGAAAAGTGCAGGGCTCACGGAGAACACAATTCAAGTAAGTGGTTCAACTAGGCTACAATTAAAATGCCATTACTTTTTGGTACTCGCCGAAAGTGTGGGCTCCGAGTCCTGTACAGGAGCCAGGCGTGTTCCCATGGCACCTGGCCCCCGCTCGGGTGCTACCTGGTTACCTGTAGCTCACGGCTGTTGCTCCTAACGGCCGCACGTTAGCCAAACAGTTATTGTGCCCTGTACGCAGTAGTTGGCCATTAGAGTGACACTGACGGGCGGGCGAGCCCCTGGAAAAGGGGCAGAATGGGCCACAACTTGTCATTAGACAAATTCAATTTTATGCCAGGACAACAGCCAACAGCCAACTGCCGACCGCAACATTTTTCGGCGGTAGCTGCCATACAAATTCTATTTAATTTGCTCCCAGACCCCGTCTCCTGGCGGAGCAACTCCTCCTAATGTGCCCATTGGCACGTTCGCTTTGTTGACACAACTGTACAACGAACGCACTGCGGGACGGAGTACACACGGCACGGCGAAGTTTATTTCGAGTGGAATCGCCGCTCTGCCATATCTCCGAGGACATTACAATGCAGATAGACCGGGGCAAGTGAGCGACTGGAACGGCGTCGCTTTCGGCAGGAGTTCCGCCCCAGAAATACCGGGGCGACGGCCATATGAGTGGGCCCAAGGACAGTGGGTTCAGTCAGAGCCAGCGGAACCTGGAAAAGTATATTAAGAAAGCTGTATTAAGTCAGGAGAGCTTGGAACTTAAAATACTTGATTCCAATAAAGGAACTTAGCTTTATTTAATTTGTAATAATAATTTAAGTATTTTCTCTGACTTTAGTGCTGCATATAAAATACAAGTACATAACGAAAACTTAGTACTTAAACCCCTTCCTTAATCGGGCTTAAAATACATTCAAATATATACTTATCTTAATCATATCTTAAAATTCCCTTTACCCTTTCTCTCCCAGCTGGCCCCACTGTGCCTTGCCGCCTGTCAAGTCGCGGGTGTTGCTCCAGCTGACGGCTGACTGTCTGTCGGACGGGCTGGCTGGCTGCGGCAACGGGTGGCGTCCTCTTTGGCTCAGTTAGTGGCATTGTCACGACTTCTTAATGTCATTTTATCAAAGGCGAGTCGCGGCCCGGACCCGAGGCAGGACCCAGAACCCAGCACCCAGAACCCCGACTTGCACACGTGTAAGGCAGCCGCACAACGCGGCGTATACGTGATGGGGTTATTATTGCTGCCGCTGTCATTGTAGTTGTGGCTGTGGCTGCCTTCCCTGTTGCTGCTGTTTGTGCCTCGTTGTGTTCGATATGTTTATATTTGTTGCGCGGTTTTGCGTGTCCTTTTACATGAGAGCAACGTTTACATTACCAACACAAACACGGGCCACGCACACTGGCAGAGCCGGGACACGCACACAGACACATTATTACGACTTCATAATGTGTTTGTGTGCGCGAGGGTTGTACCCGGAGCTGGCAAGTGTGTCGTGTGTCGTGTGTTGTGTGTGTCGTGTGTGTGTGATAAGCGTGTTCGTATCAAACGACATTTGGCGAAAATTTTATGGCGTATACCCAAAAATTGCTGAAGCCCTCGAACCTCCATGGGTCTGCCCCCCCTCCATGCCTTTGTGTATCTTCTTTTTATTATGCGATTTGTTCAACTTCATTTTATTGCAAACACACACAGACCGAGGCAGACAGACAGCCCGACAGCCCGATGCTGATGCTGATGCGAATTGGTATTGGTGTATTTAAAATTTTATAGCAAACATTTTTATGCGCAATCGATCGAAGGGTTTCATTACATTTTAATGAAACGGCAGCCGAAAGGAGCTGGCTTGCTGTCGAACTGCCAGGTAAATGTGGAGTGCCAAAGGTAAAGGGATAGATAGCATATAGGAAGCCGAACCGACCCGTTTGTCGCTCAATTTGCGAAAGTTTATTTCGGCCGCCGCTTATTTGAAATTTAAATTCGCTCGGAGCTGGCACCAATGTGGCAGATAGAGAGTCGAGTGGGGCATGCCACCACCATAAATGACACTTTAATGCAATCAGAGAGCAGCGACATCCCGACCCGTTCGCTCGCAGATACTTTGCCAGCTCCCAGATGCACTTAAGCATTTAGCAAATGCACCATAGAAAAATCATTTTGCCAGGCACAAATTTTATATGGCCCTGTAACCAGCATATAAATACGCACATAATGTATGCAGCTGACATACATTTTATGTGCGGGCCCGCACACATGTATGAATTTATGCTATTGCCAACGACTGCCAATTCGCATAAATGTCACGTACGTCAGTTTGTCATTTGCGTAAAGGAGCTCCTCTTTCTGCTCTTCTCCGCTCGGCTCTTCTGTTCAGTTCGGTTCGGCTTCTGTCCTGGCCAGGATCTCCGCTGCAACTTGACTGACTGCACACGAGGGCCCCGAAAAAAAGGACTGCCGAGCGACAGCCGCAATTCCATGTCTCATATCTTATACATATGAATAACGCATACGCACTGTGTGCCGGCGGAACTTTTCAAAGAGTTCAAATTGCCGGCATGCGTCGTATATGCACAGGCGACTAATTAAAATTTTATGACGCCCCGCACTCCAGCGAGTGTGCGAGTGTGCGTGTGTGCGTGTGTGTGCGTGTGTGTGCGTGGGAAATTCATAACAATTTTGCCAAAACGCTCTCGAGCTATTTAAATATTAAATGAGCTCAGCTTTTGGACAGCCCCTGACAATTTGGCTACTTAAAACATTTAAAACGGCAAAGGTTCATTGTTTCTGTTTTTCATGTCACCGTCTCTTCGAGCACATGGAGAAAATAATTGGAGAAAAGCTGGGAAAAGCTACTGCTTTACTATAAAATAGATTAAACTAACAAAAACCTTATTTATATTTTTATAAGTATATATAAAAAATACTTCATTTAGGCATACTAAGATAGATTTATATATTTAGGGAGTACTTATTATAGTATTATTGTATTATAATTATAAGGATTACCTTATATTAGAAAAAGTGAGCAACATACTTTAATATCTCAATGATTATTTTTTATTCAAGATAATTTCAGATATTTATATTCTGTTTTGGTTTTATCTGAAATATTTAGGTTACTACTACTGGCTACTGCCTTACTTCAAAATAGATTAAACTATCAGAGAATACCCCTAAGACCTTATTTATATTTTTATAAGTATATATAAAAAATACTTAATGTAGGTAGACTAAGATAGATTAAACTATTTAGGGTTTACTATTATAGTATCATAGTATTTTTATTATAGGGATTACTATAATTGAAACAATATTTGATCTTTATTTTAGAAAAAGTAAGCAACATACATTAATATCTCAAAAATTATATTTTATACAAGATAATTTCAGATATTTATATTCTCTTTAGGTTTGATTTGACATATATAAAATATATTTAATCTTTATTTAAATCAGGAGCCCAAAGTTAGGATTTATATATCCCAGAACCCTTCTGCAAGTGATGAGAAGCTTAGAAATATCACATTTTCGTGCACCAAAGTTAAGAAACCTAATCAGACCCGATGTATCTCTGGAACACAACATTTTCCCCAAGGATTTGCTTTCTTAAATGCCTGTTTTTTGGGTGCCTCTGTCGCCGCCAGATTGTTCAGTTCAGTTATTTATCAAATTTCAAAGTTCATTACGCTTTTAGGCGTCGGCTCAGACTTGTCGATGGCAGGCATTAAACCGCCCATAAACGGCGATGTCGCCGCTTCAATTGTCAATTATGTTAAACAAAGTTATTAAATTACGCAAAAATAAGGCAGCCAGGCGGCAGCCTCAAGTCAATGGGATTACACATACGCAGCGGGGGCCGGCAGGAGGCAGGAGGATTCTGGCGACAAATCAATAAGCCCAGGTGTAGGGATTTCCGCGACGCCGAGGCTCCACTCCCAAATTGCCCGCTGAAAATTTCCATTTAGCATAAAACCCGCGCTATTAACGGTGCCTACAGGCACAACACCGGGAATTACGCCACTCGGCACTACACACTAAAATATGCAGGATGTGCCGGAGGAAGGAGCAAGTGGGGGGATGGAGGAACAGGACCCAGTAGACGCTTTTTAATGTACCAAGGCGGCGGCGGCACAAAGAATGTCTGCCCTTGCCATAGACATCATAAAAATTCGTTAAAAATAAAACACAAAGCGGCCGAGGCAGAGGCAAGAGCCAGGAACCCGCCAACGACTTCCGTGAGCTTAAGCTCTCTGCCCGCCTCCGCCTCTGTCCTCGCCTCCGCCTCTGCATCCGTCTTTGAAATCTCCGTGCCCGCGTTTACCGGCACTTCGCATTACGCATACGCCACCGTTTCGGTTCGGTTTCAACAGGAAGCTCACATTGTTTTCGCCATATTTACTGCCTGCTGCCCGGGGGCTGTTTGTGCGCCAGGCGCCATAAGTAACAAATTTTATAAATTATTTAAATTTTTATTCATGCAACGTTGTAAAGTTAAGCCCGCTGACAGTTAGCTAGTTTGGGCCGGAGAGCTGCCACAAAGCCCGGTTTGGCTTCGCTTTATTTTTATAATTTTCCCCTGCCTTCTGTGTCCTGCCCTGTCCTGCCGTGTCCTGCCCTGTCCTGCCTTTCCGTTTCGTTTTTACTTTCCTGCTTGGGCCCCCTGTGACCTTGACTCGCTGGCTTTTAAATATTGATAACGGCCTTTGATCTGAGCCAAGCCAGGGCCTGACAAGCGGCATTTGAGCCCCGGCCTGCGTACTTATGCAAATGCAGGAAGAAGTTATGCCTAATAAAATTCTGAGGCCGGCCTGCTGGCCTGGGCACTGTCTTGTGTACAACAATGCAATACTTTTGCTCTCATATTTTCGCATGATTTATAGAGGGACGACGCTCGCCGAGCGGGGCAATAAAAAAGAATGTCGCAGCTTTACGAGCCCCGGCAAATGGCCATAAAATGTCAAGGCACATATGAGAAAATATAAATAAATCGAACGATTATTGACAATTATAATGATATATGGATGCGCACTCAAAAGTCATAAATTGGCAGGCCGGCAAAGGAAACGCTCATAATAAAGGACCCCGGCTATATTAGCCAACTCGGTAAGTGGAGCTGGGGCACTGCTCGGGGTCAGTGGAATCGAGTGGAGTTAAGTGGGTGCAGGAAGCCGTTATGAATTGCCAGGAAGTGGGTTCCGCAGTTAGGCAAATGGAAGGAAGCCGAATACTAAAGTCTGCTCCGGAATGTGTGCCGATTTAAGCGCTTATTTCTTCTGAGTACTCCGCCTTCTACTCGGGCACATCTCTTATTCTCCCAATGGAGACGAGCTCTCCGCGGGCGTAATTGCTGTGCCCCACTTCCCACCCAGCGCTTCCCATCTAATTATCAATTTAGTGCAATTTGTTTCCCTGGCCGAGCGAAGAAGTAATTTCCATATTTGTGATGCATTTTATCTTTGGCGAGTCTCTGACTCAACAGCCTTAAATTACTCCTACACTGAAAAGAATGCCTAAGTACCTTTTTACCATTTTGTAATTAGAGAAGTCCCTTGAAGTTACTGACTTGTACGTTTGAGCAACTCAAAGATCAGATTTTTTAGACTCTATCTAGTTTTATTGCAACAGTTTATCATTCATAAATTATTAACCATTAGTTCCTCTTAAGTTACTGTTACACTGAGAGGAATCCCTATATAACACTCTCATATTATGACTTTTATTAATCAGAGGAAGACCTTTCCTTTGCTGTTACTGACTTGGCAATATGAGGCACTCAAAGAACACTTCTTTGTTTTATTTTTAATGCTGGCAAATAATCTGTAGAGTATTATTGCAACAGCTTATCATTCATAAATTAGTAACCCCTCTTTTTCTCTTGTGTACTCCCCAGACTCCCTCCATTCCCCTCGCTGCCATTCGAGCTTTTAAACTATTAAGAGCTGAGTTGTCTGCCACTGATAAAGGCTGGCTCATCAAACCCAACTGGTTAATTCTTAATGCAAAGTAAACGCCGGACTCTCCGACTGTCTGTTTGTTGCAGGCAGATGGCGGAAAACAGTTTGTTAATAAATTAAATGCTTAATTCACTGGTCATTATGGCCGGCAACTTGCTCTTGGGTATGTGTCGCTAATGGTAGTCGTCGCGGAGGAGAGTTCCTCAGAGACTTGAGCTCAGAGTTTGTGCTTAAAAGGGGAACATTTTCCAGCCCGTTTGTTGAACTTAACTTCGGCGAAGGAAAATATTTGGTTATTTAATTGGTATTGGCTTAAATGGATCTGGCTGTCGGCCATAAATTCGTCTAGGTGGGGTGCACGCATTAATTTTAATTTATGTATTTGTTTATGAATCTTTTATGTGGACAGTGACAACAATAAAAGTTCGCCCATATGCCACTGACAGACTTTTTAATAAACTTGATTTTTTATGCATCCCTCTTGTTTTTTGTTGTCTTCAATTGCGATAATTTGTAGTTGTTTTTTGCTATGGCCAGCTTAATGGCAAAGTTTTTCAGCGTTGGTTAACCCAAACGCGACCGTAAATTTATGAAATATTCATATGGAAATAAATAAAAGAGCGAGCTGCATGCATGCGCATTTGGTAGATAATTTAAATCAATTGCTGAGAACTGCAATTAGCAGCCGAAGATAAAAATAAATTAAAGGCCTCCGCATAACAAATGGCCCATAAGCGGGCCCGGCACCAAATCCGACTGGAAGCCAGGACACATATATAGTCCCTGCATTTCACGTCTATATATTCCGCTACGTATTTATATAGGTACATATATTTTAATGGCCGCGTCCCCATAAATTATGGCGCATTTACTTTAGAGATAGAAAAAAGCGGCCAAGCCGAAACGCTCCACTCGATAAATGGGCTGCGGTCGAGCCTCGAATCCTTTAATTTGAACTCGCAACTCGGACCGGGCTTCAACTCCGGAGGACTGCCAACGTGGAGCAGCAGTCGCAAAGTCAAAGGCACATTTCAAATGTCGAAAGCAAATAGAAAACGAGCGAAAAACCCGTCGAGCTGAGGGCATTAAAATGCATGTGTGTAGTCTGGAGAACTGGAAAAATATGGCCAAAGCAAATTGCTGACTGCGCCAGAGTTGAAAACTTAACAAGTAGGAGTGCGATATTAGGGAGAGTATGGACTAGCCAGTACCCAGTTAATTCCGATTGTGAATTTTGGTAAAAGAATATCCTCTTCATTCGTAATTTTATAGCATTAAGTCTTAGTTTGTCAAAGCATTAAAAGTAACAGAATTCTTTGCCTATTAATTTTGTTTCCCAAAGAATTTGGGAACTAACTGACAGACGAACGGACAGGTTAACGGACAAGAGAACGGACAGGTTAAAGGACAGAACAACGGACAGATCAATGGGCAGATGAACGGACAGACCAATGGACAGATGATCGGACAGGAGAACGGACAAGGGAACGGATAGACCTACGGACAGAGCAACGGATTGACCAACGGACAGACTAACGAATAGATGATTGGGCAGATAAACAGACAGATCAACGGACAGACAAACGAACAGACGGACACGGCAGGATGGACTCAGCTGTTATTGGTATTAAGAAGAATATATACTGACAAATCATGTGTCAAAAATTATAGTTTCTTCTGTCATAGAAGAATAATTATATTTTCTATATTTAAGCCCATAGCTTATCCCCTATCCCCTATTCCATCATGCTCTCTGCTACCCATTGAATCCTCAGAATTTCAGCTTGGGCCCTCGGCCAACAGCGCTGCTGCTTCTTTTTAAATAAAGAGCAGCAAAACGCAAATATCATCGAATGGAATATAATTTATGTGCTCCATTTGCAGTCGGCAGTTCGCCACTCGCACACATATGCTGCCTGGCACCCCGGCTCCTCCTGGGCCCTTCCCCTTTCCGTAAGCCCTTCCTCTGGGGCTCCCCCTGCCGCACCCCTTCCGCGCGCATTTGGGGCACTTTTGCATATGGGATCGGAATCCTGGACCCGAAATGGAATGAAATGGCTGGGTTCGACGCAGCTAGCTAGTGATTCCCAGTCCCCAGTCGCGTTTTGGGAATTTCTCTCGTTGCGTTCATCTTTTGGCAAGGTTGCGCCTCCGATCCATAAATATCCGAGGGGCTCCTCTAGCGAAGCTCTCCCCCGACCCCAGACCGCCGGCCGTATTTGCCAAATTAAATCGTTAAATGCTTGTTAAAAAGTTCGACTGGCCCCTGGCCCCGGAGTGTGTATCCGCATCCATATCCGACTCGGACTCGAATCTCTATCTGCATCTGTATCTTTGAACCGTTTCTGGGCAACTCGCCGACGCTTATGATTTATGCCAGCGCATGTTTTGTAGTTTTTGGGCACAGGTTGCCGTCGAAGAACGTAAATAAGGCGGCGGCCAAAAGGCTAACTGGCTAAATGGCCAAAACGGACCAAAGGGTTGAGGGCGCTTCTCTTTGGGCTCCTTTCTGAATTTTTTATTCTCATACGGCTCCGTTTCGCTGGGGGCCACTTAACAATAAATTAAACGAAAGAGAAATTAAACTAAAGGCGGATTAGTCATCGATGATTGTGGGTTCGCAAAGAAAGGGCCCAGAACTTCCTGAGAAATGCCCAACATCCTGTGGCTATAAGTTTTAAGAGTTAGTCAGAGCTGAAGCTTGTATAATATATTTGGAGGAATATTTTATAATGGGAGCTCCTTAAATATATTTACAGTATCTTGCTAATTTATTCCCTCTACAAATATAAATAGAAATTTAAACAGAATGTAGGGGAAATTAAAACATCTAATTATCCCTACAAACGAACCGTTCATAATTAGCTCTTGAGTCGCCGAAACGATCAATAGATCAACTCGGAACACGCCTTCGCTGGTGCAACTAACGATGAATGATCGGCTATAACTAATAATTTCTGCCCCCGTCCGATTCCCATCCCCTGCATCTGCATCCCAGGTCGAGCAACTAATTGCTCCACCTGCACAGTTAATTGTTGGCCGAACATGGCATCTATCATCCGCAGATGATCGCGCTGCCCTGTCCCCCGATTAATACATCAGGATCGGTGCCCAGCCACATGGAGAAACACAAACGCTGTCACAATAAATTTAAATAAATTGTTGACAAACGCCAATAAACATAAATTTTTGGTGTGCAGCAAAGCAAAGCAAGCCACCAAAGAGAGAGAGAGACAATAAAAACAGAAAGAAACAAACAAGAGAGGCCGGAAACCGCACTGACAATCAAAAAAGTGGAAACACCGAGAGGCGGAGAGGAAAGCCGGTCTTGGCTGCATAACTCAGGCATGCAGGGAAACTATCATCACTAGGGGCTAGGAGTTTTAGATATCAAAGTAATATATCTATCAAAAAATACCAAGTTTTGTACCTATTTTATAACTTAACCAATTGTAATGGCTTGCTTACAAGTAGAGCAGATTCTGTTTGTATTTTTGTAATAGTTCGTTTTAATTTAAAAAGAAAATTAGTTGGTCTTTTGGAATTGAGTTTTTTAAAGAGAATTTAAGATTAAAATAAGCCAAAAATTCATTAGAAAAATTCTTCAGAAATATTCCAGCTTAAAACTACATTTCAAATGGCAAGGAAACTCATATTTTTAAAGCCTTTGTATATTAATAGTTTACTAACCAAGGAGCAGCTTTTACTCTTGATTTTATAGGGAACTCTTTCAAGAAACTTCACCCAGAGCTTCCCCAGTACCATTATTATATTGTTCGTTTATTATAACACTAAATTATTGGCTCCTTTAAGATTGGAAGAAGCCATAAATTCATTATATAAATGATTCAGAAATATTCCAGCTTAAAACTAGATTTCAAATGGGTTTTTAAAGCATTTGTATATTAATAGTTTACTTACCAAGGAGCAGCTTTTACTCTCGATTTCATAGGGAACTCTTTCAAGAAACTTCACCCATAGTTTCCCCACTACCATTATTATATTATTTTTTTATTATTACTCTAAATAATTGGCTGCTTTATATATTTTATGTTCGTGACAGCTCACTAAACATATGTTTTTCTCGGCGTGTACAGATGGTTCGCACGTGTGGCGCGGCGGCGATAATTAGACGAGCTGCGTTCGCTTTTGTTTATGCAAATCGGGATACGTAATAACTCAATTAGATGTTGCAACTCGGAGCCCGGGCCGAGGGCTCCTGGCGACTCTCTGATTGCTCGAATGCGGGCAAGTGGCACATTGACCGGACCGCACCGCACTCGGCACTCTGGTGGCTCCGATGGCCATTGAGTGGCGGGTTGTGTACGGGTTTTTAGCTTTATTGATGTCCCGTTGCTTTGTGCCGGACAATTGTCGTCATCGACAGCGACCTCGTCATTTAATTGTAAGTGAAACTACGCTTTGTTGTCGCACATATGTGTGTAGTATGTAGTGTGTGGCCGAGTGTGTGCCTCCATGTGTTGCCAGTGTGTGCGGCGTTCCCCCATTGAGCGAGGTCAACAACCAGAGATACGACCACCACTCGACGTCGTCATACTCCGCCAGTCCAAGTGCTGGTGTCTCTAGTGCACCACTGCGCCTTCCGGGCCACCACCAGTGCAGTGCGTTCCATCGCAATCCCGGGCTGTTGACAAAATAAAGCACACTTTAATTGATACATTTGCATTTTATTATATATTCAGCACTGGGCACTGCGCCGCCAATGAATATTTATGCGGCTCGGCTTTTATGGGTCAGTGCAGCGCCGCTGCAGCTGATAAATATTTGCAGCATCTGGCAATCGATGACAGCCAGCACGAGCTCTCATATCGATTACACGCGACCAGGTGCTGCTCACAGATTAATTGTTATTCACCGAACTGGGACGAAGCTCTTAAGTGCAACTTCCCAATCGGATATAGATTAAAGATACATTTTTTTAATAAGATATTCTTGGGCGAGTCTCTTAAGTGCATCTGCTAGGCGGCTTCCAAATCGTATATAGGTTAAAAGATACATTTTTTTAATAAGATATTATTGGTTGACTTAAGTGCCTCCGCTAGGCGGCTTCCAAATCGGATATAGATTAAAGATAATTTTTTTTTTACATTTAATATATGCTTGGTTTTCTAGTATGCTATATGTATATGCCTTGACTTGATTTGCCTCTGACTCTTGCTCATATAATTGCCAAGCGGTGTTTTTTTACTTAATCAAAGCCTGCGGCGCAACACCCATAACTTTTCGAGTGTTAACACTCATATATCTGCCAGATATCCCAGACAAACAACACATTAGATCCCAGCTGGAGCTGGTGTTGAAGGCTGCGGCGGTTCTAGGCGATCCAATCTCTGGCCAGCGGACCCACCCAGCTCCAGCAGACTCAGGCTCCCATGAGTGACCCCAAAGCGAGATCGCTGGGATTCCGGATCACCTTGCTGGAACTGGGCCCGATGTACTCCATTTTGCGTGTGAAATTCAATAAGTTAGTCGACTGCAGGCCGCTTAGCATAGGGGGTCCACGAACCCACAGGCCGATGCATATCTCCGGCCGTATTGACTAAATTGTTTGCTGGGTGTGGCGCAAAATGCACGACAAAAGCGCTCGTGTACTTCCCCCTCTCCCTCCCGCTGGCTGCTCTGGCATTGTTTGGCATGTTGTAGTTCAATTTATGACGCTTGTACCGCTTGACTTTTGCGCAGGCGTTGAAAGCCCCACAACAGGCCAGACGGGCCGGGCAGGCCGCCGTTTCAGACAACAACTCGAAAATCAAATTGAGCCGCTCTGATATTTGTTTGTGGGCTCCAACTCCACGGGTTGATGTTTTATTCGATTTCGTGTTAATTTTCAGCGAACACAATGGTGCACAGAGCGACAATAAGGTGGATTTTGAAGGGGTAAAGGTATTTAGATATTATTATAATAGTTAAAGTTATAGTTATAGTTACAATTCCCAACAAAAGTAATATATACTATATAATAATATATAAAATAAACTAAGTCCTGTAGTTTATAAATAATATTTAAAATATTATATTTACGATTTTATTATAAGTAAATACAAACAGAACTTTATTTATAAATAGTATATCAGAGAAAGTAATATGCTTACATACTTCTAAAGTGAGTAATATATATCAAAAACCTTAATGATGATCACAGTTTACGATTAGTTACGATTCCGAACATAAGGTAATAGATACAGGACTTAGTTTACAAATCATATTTAAAATATAATATTTACTTTATAAATAATACTTAAAATATTATATTTACTTTATAAATAATATTTAAAATATTATATTTACGATTTTAAACACACAGTTAATACAAAGAGGACTTTGTTTATAAATAGTATATCAGAGAAAGTAATTATGCTCAACACAATTCAACAGTGTATAGTATATATCAAAAATCTTTATGAGGATCACAGATTTATGAGAGAGCTGAGATATAATATTATATACCATATTTTCATTTCCTATATCCAAGAAACCTAATCAGTACCCATTTTGCTGATGATCGTCTTCAATATTTTGCGTATTTATAAAAATGGGTGTCTCAGAACTCGTACTTGGGAATTTTAGGCGCTCTTCCTGTCACAACTATGTACCCTTAATGTTGGTAGACCATTTATATGTATATTTTTCTTTTATTTTTAAGAACTAACCCAAGTAGGGACCATTGTTTTGGGGAATTTTTAATAGCAGTGTACTATTCGTCACAGTTGCTGGCCCGGCGGTCACAGTTATGTTTCTCTTGGTGTGTTTACAATTCTATTTAGTGTCTGACATCCAGAGATTGGTCCCGGGTCCATTCGATCTATTTGGGCATGATAAGTGGTGCGATCGATTCCGAATCGATGTGTTAACACGGCCTGGGAAATTGATATGTCAAACATAGATGTCGGGCGAAATGTCTCCTCCATTATGGTGAGGTGAGGTTGGAAAAGCGCTCCGCTCAATTCACACTGGTCTGGTTTGTGGCCCAAGTGGGGAAGTTGTTTCTCCGAATGGTATGTCTTAATTTGAGAACTTCCTACACGGCCCCGGACCCATTGACCTGGTTAGCTCGCATTTTTATTAGGCATTGATTTGTGGGTTTCCCACAGTCGAGCCGGGAGGGGGTGAGTTATAGGTGCATTGATTAAATTTACGCACTCCGGGCAGCTGCATCCAGCGGATACATCTAGCCTGGCCTGCTCCGAAAATCACAATTAAATTATAGAGTAGTTGTACTTCTTAGCTTCTGGCAGCTCACTCAATTGTGAAACAATTCCATCAGAGGCAATTTAGTGAAGCTTTGAAACACGAAATTCAATTATTTGGGTTTAGGTACAAAGATATGGGGAAATGGTCTGGATTATTTGGGTATTAGATACATTTAAATAAATGTTGCAGTTGGAAATTGATTATTGAGGTTAAGAGCTTGTTAGAAATTAATGAATACATTTATATAAAATCATCTTAAACCTTTAAGCTAATATAAATTTAGTTATCTTATACTCTAAGTAGGTAAGCAGTGAATTTATCTATTAATTTATCTCTATTCTCCTTGGACTTCTGGCCAAGTTCTCAGCATCTAATGTGGCTTACTGTGCTCTATGCTCAGCACTTTCAATGCCGTATCTTAACCCACATTCGTGGCTTATTCGGACTCGTGTCTGTGGCTTAATCACCCGACAGACCCCAATTCCGCCATCGTTCTCCAATATCAAATCCATTATCCATTGATTGTTCTCCAATCTCGATTCACACATTCGAGAGACTGCAATTGGGCCGATTTCCATTCAAGTCCGTCTCAATTGTCATAATTACGCCCACTCAGAGATTGGTTCTCTCGCATGTATCTGGCCTTTTGCAGCCGTATCCGTCGGATCGCTGCTGGCTAATTTTTCTGACAAGGCGCTAAGCAGCCGCGACAGCTCCCCGATTACCGCCGACAATTATCTGTTGTTTTCCGGCGCGGCGCGCAACCTTGAAATTAAATATAATTATGAAAAGGCATTCCCATTCACAGGCCAAGCCAGTGATATTTCGTAGAGTTAGTTGGGCCTCCGACGTGCCTCAAATGAAAAATTATTTAAGATGCCGGCGCACGCACACTTCAAAAATATAAACCCGAGCGCCGAATCAATAAAACCACCGACCCGACATCCATCCCCGCCTGCCCGGCTCTGCCCACGTCCTCAAGTCAACCTTTATTTATTTATTTTTTCCCCTCTCTCTGTATTTTTGCCCAGCCAATTATAATTAACTTCGCGGCCAGTTTTGATTCCTCCTCTCTGCCAGCTCTTTCCTCTTTTATATTCTTTTTATTTCGGCTCTGCGCCGTGCCCATGGGCTGATAATTTTGTTCGCACCTGATCGCGTTACCTGGAGATCGAGTTTGCCCTGAACACCTGGAGAAAAATGAGGAAATAATGCTCTCTTTATATATAAAGCACTTGCAAGAGATTGAAGTTAATATACATAATTTTAAAGGATTTTTATTTGTGTATTAACTCTTCAGAAATAGGATATATCTTGGATTAACTGATGCAGATATTTCTCATGCCCTCTTTATATATAAAGAACTTGCAAGAAATTGGAATTAATATACTTAATTTTAAAAGATTTTTATTTAGGCTTTAACTCTTTAGAAATAGGTTATATCTTGGGGTAACAGATGCAGATATTTCTCATGCCCTCTTTATATATAAAGCACTTGGAAGAGTTTAAAATTAATATACTTAATATTAAAAGATTTTTATTTGGCTATTAACTCTTCAGAAATAGGGTATATCTTTAGGGAACAGATACAGATTTTTCTCCCGGTGTTCCAGGCCTTTGGGAACTGCGTGCGGATCATTAACAGAGATCTAAAGATCCAGACTCCGATCTAGAATCAGTCAGCCTCTGCGGTTCTCGAAAGCCACTTCCCAGACAATGGTAACTTTCATTGGTCTTTGGGTTTTTACTTTTCAGCCATCGAAAGTACTTTGGACTTAGTTAACAGGCTGGCCCTAATGGGTTAATGAGTGCCAGCCAGCCGGCCGAGAGAGTAATTGGAAAACCAGTCACAGTTCCAGTTCGGTAGCAGCCGATGATCAATAATAATAAGTTGGCGGGGCGGCAGAGTGCGGCGGAACCTAAGAGCCTAATCCCGGCGGACTTAGCCCTCAAATCTCCGGTTCCTCCATAAAAGCCAGCCAAAAAGGGTTAACCTTTAAAATGCACAATGTCCTACGGTCGCTGTTTTTATGACAGGCCGGGGGGAGAGCTGCAAAGTAACCCAAAAGAAGCCGAAATGCCGCTAAACAAAACAGGGGAGCCCGAAAGGAAAATAAAACACAAACCGAAACTGAAACAGAGGCAGCATCGGAAAATGGAGGGGGGCGGGGAGAAAGGGAGATGAAAATGGAAATGGAAGGAAAATTCAAATCACAAACTCGGTATTTATTTGCGAAGCGTAAATGATTACCACTTAAAATGTGCTCGACTGCCACCTAAAAACCAATTGTTGGAAAAAGCACAACCCGAGCAACGTCGAGCTTCGTGGGCGCCAGGACACGCCGGCAGAAGGAGTGAAAGGACCAAAGGCAACATATGTTTTTTATGCCTGAGCTGTCTAAGTGGATGCGGGCGGAGTGTCGGGAGAACTGCGGGACAGCTGCCAGAGCTTGTTAGATTCTCCCAAAGGGGGGAACGAGCTGGCCCTGGCACGGGCAAATATGGAATTCATTAAACGATTTCTTGTATATATACGAATATATAGAATATATAGAATAAATTGGATTGGAAAGCAAATACCCCCAGCCAGGCTGGCACTAAACTCGCTAAACTTACTCATGATTATTCCTGGATCAAAGGGATAAAGTTATATACATCTTAATTTTATTTAGAACTAAAGCTTACTCAATTAGGTCTTTAAAGAACTGCCAAGTTACTTACTTACTAGTTATACTTAACTTCCTTGTCAAGGTTAAGTTCCTTTCTCCTGTTAAATTTTCTGTGAAAATCATAAAGGAGTAACAATACTCATGATTATTCCTGGATCAAAAGGATAAGGTTATATCCATCTTAGCGAACTAAAGCTTACTCAATTAGGTCTTTAAAAAACTGATAAGATAAAGTATTACTAGTATAGCTTCGTTGTCAAGGTTAAGTTCCTTTCTCTGGTTAAGTTTTCTGTGAAAAACATAAGGGATAAAGGGATAAAAGGGATAAAAGGATCAAAGGGATAAAGCTATATCCATCTTAATTTTATTTAGAACTAAAGTTTAATCAATTAGGTATTTAAAAAACTGCCAAGTTAAAGTATTACTAGTATAACTTCGTTGTCAAGGTTAAGTTCCTTTCTCTCGTTAAGTTTTCTGTGAAAATCATAAAGGAGTAACAATATCCTTTCATCCTTATATATTCTCGCCATAACTCCCAGTGCACTTTAAGGCCAAGGATCCACGGAAAGGGAGAGTGGCTGTCCCACGCCGACAAAACAAATATGTTAATGTAGCCAACGCCAACGCCAACGCCAGGACTCAGAGCGACACGTATTGGTTTCAGTCTGGTTCTGCAATCGTTAGATCGCATATATGAGTGAGTTATTCCGGGGGCTTCCGGGAGTGGGCAGGGGGGGGCTACAACAAATGGGCGGCCTGTGCCGGCGTCGCCCTTTTCCTGCCTTTTTACGGTCGTCACGGACCGCCCGCAGGACGAAGGGGACTCCCAGCTCCGCATCCTTCCCGGTGGTGCACGCCCTGCTCGCACATTATTTTGCCACTTCTTCAGCTGAATTTGAATTAGATTTGTGCAGCGTCTGGCGCGCGTCTTGGCAGCGTGTAAAATAATATATTTATTTTTATTTGCCACACGCACACAGCTCTCGGCCCAGCTCTCGGCCCAGAGGAAGTCCAACCCCGGGACAGAACACAAAAAGTGTTTTGTTTTCCTTTCAATTTGTATTTTTATTATTTTCATTTGTATTATTTTTGTGTGCTCATGAATAAAAAAGGAGTAGGAAGCGACAGCGATAGATGGCCCCAAATTGTATAGCTTAGCCCTTTTGTGTGTTTGTGTCCCGGCCCCAAGAAAAAGTTAACAAATTTTCGCATGAATATTTCGCCTTTCTCGAGGGTGACCCAAAGGAACAGGACCCATCCCATGTTCGGGCCATGTTGACATTGTTTGCTGCTGACAGCCAAGTTTTTGAGGAATTTGCTTTTAATGGACAGGCCAGACAACGCATACAGCCACGGGGACGGACGGACGGACGGGCGTGAACTTGCCATTTAAATAAAGCGGCGATGGCGGCGGCGGCAGCGGAAGTCTATTGATTTTTTCAGCTCTCCCGCGACCGAGACTGACTTGGCTTAAAGTCCCGGCCGGCTTTAATCAAAATATTTAGTTAAATGCCGGGCCACTGAATTACTTCATCAGACTTCAGTCAGTCGGCGGTCATCAAAGGCCGAATCCGGAGCATCGGCGGCAGTTCAAAGTTCTCGGAGGCGGCAACTTTCCAATTTTCACTGTGTTACCTAATTTTAATTGTCATGCCACCTGATGGCCGTGATGAGGCATCAAACTCCGCACCGCTCTACCTGCTCTGGACTCGTCTTTAAAATCTAGGCCCGATTCCCGGCCAGCTTCTGCTTCTCCTTTGGTCTGGACCCGGTCCATTGTTAGCGGTTTTTTCTTGGTTTATTTTTTTTCTTTGGTGACCTTTGTTGGACAATCGACTGCACTGAGCCCAAAGACCTCAGTTATACTTACGATTTCCTACTGCCGCTGCGCTTTTGTGGTTAGTTCCGATAATTCCCGGAATTTAATTGCCCTTTTGCCTGTGTGAATTGTCAAGGGGCTAAGCCAAAAAATCGCATGGCCCACGGCGTTTTTGTTCTGGTTTGTATGGGGTTTTACGGTCGATCAGCCGACACAATGGCTCGGAAATTGCAAGCAATTATGGGAATGTGGCCCCTTCTCAGGAGCATTTCAGATGCACTTTCTCGGCGTCTGTGGTTGGGAGTGACACCATGAATAAAGACAGGAATGCCATTTTCCTGCCTGCGTAAATCCTGAAAGTAAACTTCTTCGGCAGATGTGCCAGGGACCAGGAGGAACCTATGTCCATTTGTGTAATGTTGCGTTGTTATGAACGGGGAACTAATGGTTCCTTGCAGATTAAGGATACTTTGTTTTAGAGATGTTTGTTTGTTTCTGAGAGATGTTCTGCCTTTTTTACGCTTGATTTATCACAAGTATTTATTTATGGTTGCGAAACATGGGATATCTTTCGGGGACACTCCCTTGCAGATTAAAATAAAAAGCAAATAATTATTGTAGAGGCTATTGTAGGGAAAACAATGAGTAAATAATTATTTTATAGGCTTTCGATAGAAGTTTACTGGTTAGCTGAAGATATTAATATAATTTAAACATTTTGGTAATATTTTTAACGACTTGAAGCATTTTCAACTAATAAAAAGATTATAAAACTCTTAATGACTATTTAAAATAGGAAGAAAATTGCATTAATTTATATGTTAATCGAATTAGTAATAGACAATGTTCGATGTTTTAAATACTATTCTAAACATACATAAAAATCTAAAATAAAATTTATTATAAGAAATATTATTATTACTTTTAATTACTTAAGTCCTAGAATCATAGATATTAATAACAAAAATTATTTAAAATAGAAAAAAAAAATTAAGTTAATTAAAATTAATAAAAAGAATAGGTTAAAGTTCACAAAAAACTGTATAAGTAATAGATATCAGTCTGCAAATGGGTCTTTTCATTATAGATTTTTATTTTAAATATTTGAAATAACATTATAACATTTAATCAATGATTAAAAATATATCTAAATCTGATAAAATAAAACACAATTGTTTAATACTATTTAAAATATATTTAATAGAAAAAGATGTAATTTTTTATAATAAAGATTTTCCTGTGTGTAGCCTAACTTACTTTTACTTACCTAAACTCTGGAATAATTCAAAATAATGAAAATGATTTTTTAATATAAAAAAGATACATTCATTTAAATTTTTATCAAAATTATACTAAGAAAATGTTCGCGCTTAAAAATCTGTATAACTATATATCTGTATATATCTGTATCTGTATATATGTATATATCTGTCTGTTTAAAATATATATAAAAAACACTAGTACAATCTTTTATAATAAATACGTTCCTGTGTGTAGCTTAACTTACTTATACTTACTTAACCTTATTTCCTTTATACTTGCTGACCGCTTAGAAGGCTTAGAGGCAGCTTCAGCAATGGCTCAGCACCCTTTGGGGCCATAGGAGTCCTCGAAGCCTCCACTCCTAGCCTGTGTCTAATAGAGTCCCTGTGCTGGGGTCGTAAACTCTCGTCAGGCATATTACTTTCGCTCTCGGCTCCGTCGATGTGGCAATGCAGGTTGCCGATGCGAGTCGTAAAACCGAGCCAAGTTCAGTGCCTTTTTTAGTTGTTTGCACCTTGCGGGACCCTTGACACAGGCCCTACTTCCAGCCCCGGCAGTATCGACACCCGGGGGAGTTGGGTTCTCGGTTTTGGGTTGCTATTAGCAGTACATTTCATACATTTTGTAGTGCACATAAAACCCAGCTCCCTGCTCCCAGCTCCCTGCTCCCTGCTCCCTGCTCCCTGTTCCTATGCAACTTCGTGTGCTGTTTGTGTAAACTGTTGACAGGCTGCGCCTCAGACGCCAGGGGTTAGACAGGGGCCGGGGGCCGGGGGCTGCGGAGAGCTAAGCAAATGAGCTGCAGTCGTAAAACAGACAATTGAGCTCATATATTCCACACGTTGGCCTGCGTTGACAGATCGTAAAAAGCCGTCAACTGGAGAACTCCCACATAAATATCTAGATCCGAGCGAGCGGCGTCGTAAAAAACGCCATCAGATACCGGAGACTCGGCCAACAAAAAAGGGCCCAAACTCCGGTCCAGAACTCAGCGATAATGGGAGAAGAAAAATTGATTAATCTCATTAATAAAGGGCCAACCTGCATGGTCCGGGCAATCAACGGAGGCCCTAGCCTCGCCCGATCCCTTTAAGTTTTTGAGACAATAAAAAACGCAATCGTAAAATATGAAAAATTCTAGAGTTAATGCATTTTATGGCCAAGCTTTGGGTTAATTTCCCCCATGAGCAGGGGTTCAACTGTCACCGGGCATAAATTTCAATAAAAAATAAGAAAACCAAACTAACCGCAACTCGGGCATAATTTTCATAATTTTTTGTTTTCCTCTTCGGGTCTCGAGTTGTTTTTTTATTTTTATGGCGCAATAGCTAATTAAAATTTCAATACTAAAATGTTTGCTCATTACGAGGGTCTTATCAGTGCCGCCCCATCGAAATCATCTAGGGGGCCTATTAAACTCAAACATTTCCATGACTTTGCATCCCAAATGAGGATGCGAGGGCAGGTGTATTTGGCTCAGTGTATGCGTAGACAAATGTCCCGTGTCGCGCAGCATCTCCAGCGGAGATAAATAAGCGAATATAATGCACATTATGCGGCATTAGATATGTGCGCAGATAGCGGCGGACAAAACTGCTTCGTTTGCCGATCAAGGCGAAGCGATTTAATTAATTGCAGCTGCCCCGTGAGCCAAATCAGTCCAAATAGCTCGATATTATGCGGGCTTTAAGATATAGCCGCTGATACAGGGAATTCCGGGTCAGCAGAGTCTTGGGAATATTAATTGTTCCACATTGTTCGAGGCGGCAGTCAAGGCCTTTAGAAAACGAAAGACATTTCATAGAAAGTGAAGGGAATTAAACGGGGATTGGCTAGGAGATGATTAATATATACATTAAATTTGAGGTAGGAAATA
This sequence comes from Drosophila pectinifera, assembly GCA_008042775.1. NCBI lineage: Eukaryota > Metazoa > Arthropoda > Insecta > Diptera > Drosophilidae > Drosophila > Drosophila pectinifera. The sequence continues at coordinate 28,354 of VNKC01002243.1, forward strand.
TGTTAAATATAATAAGAAAAATTCAAGATTATATAGTTTGATAGAAGTGAAAAATAATCAGGGAAATCTTCATGTATTTTATAAATATTAAATACATTATATTAAGAAGGGAATTAAACAGGGATGGACTAGGAGATGATTAATTTGTTATATATATAGGAAGACATTAAAGAAATATAATAAGAAAGATTACAGATTATATAGCATCATGGAAATTAAATATAAATAGGGGAATCTTTATTTATTCATGTTTAATATAAATTTCAAATACATGATCTGCAAGTAAAATAAGCCCATAGATAATTGTGGATTTAAAAGTCAGTGATTAAAGTTTAGACACATTTATATTAAATATTGATGAGCCACAATATTTTATATATTCTACAGAAAAGTGGTATTTCTTTCAGAAGACTTTTATTAAAATAATCCACAAATTTAATATCCATAAAATTAAAGTTATATAATAAGAAAGATTCTTGATTATATAGTTTTATAAAAGTGGAAGATAAACAGGGGAATCTTCAATTATATAATACATATTATTTACATTATCTTCTAAAATAAACCTATAGATAATTGTTGATTTAAGAGTCAGCGAATCATATTTTATATATCCTACAGAAAAAGTGTATTTCTTTTAGAAGACTTTTATTAAAATAAGCCACAAACTTAATACCCATAAAATTAAAGCTAGCTAAAAAGGTTTCTCACTTTCCGTCACAAATTTCCTTGAAGATGAGAGCCCAAATCGATTTTTTGACTGCGCAGGAAATCGGAGATAAAAAGTCATCGTCCCCGTTCCTGGCTCGTAAAAACCAAAGTCGTTTCCTCTTGGCCTCACCGAGGAGGAAATTAAGTCCCCGTTTAACTGCGTTCATATTTAGTATTTAAACTTTTGAGGCGAGTCGTTTTCATTAGCTTAGTTAACCTCTATTATTAGCCGGTCGCGGACATGTAAGCCCATCTCGGCCATTAAGAGGCCTGGGTCCGAGCTTTGGATACATTTGGGTATCCGTCCGCGGCGAGTATCTGGCAAATCAATCAATGGCCAAGTCCACTCGGCCCCCAGATGCTTATCTTCCACTTAATAAATTTCTCTGTGGGGGAGTCCGATGATGGAGCCGCTGGAGATGGCATTTGATTTTAAACGGTTTGGCTACGCGTGCTGATTTTATATTATTTTCTTAGACAGATTGGACATATAATTTCTATGAAATCAGAGACCGCTGGCCAGAGCTGAGCCCCCCAGATAAGATCTCCCTAAAACTAGTTTGGTCAAGATGGATTTGACAGGGCTTATAGCAAGTTCTCGATCTCGCATAGGTTACGCCATCGGCCATCCATGCTCCACTTTTTATGGGGCCCATAAAGTTAGTTTTGGACGCACACAGGCCATTTAAACATTTATGGGCCTTATTTAAATAAAAATAAGCATAGTTAAGCATTTTCGGGAGGTAGACTGATGCAAAATTAGCTCCGGGCCGAGCTCTCCGCTTATAAAAACTAATTATGTGGTTATGGGCTTATGCATTTTTAATACAAACAAACACAGGGCGCGTAAAATGTTTGATTAGAGGAGACACACGTTTTGTTGCCACCATAAACCGTTTTTATTGTTTCATAAAATGTATTAATAAATACCTAAGCTGCACATAACGGGGCACTAGGCTGAGGGGAGCGGAAATCGAATCAAAGTTTTATGTGGCCCCTGTCTCCTCCTCTCTGCCCCAAAAAGGGTTCAGGTTCGGGTTCGGATTCGGGTTCGGATTCGGGTTCGGCAAGTTAACACTTTATAAAGTGCAGCCCCGGGGCTGCGACAAACAACATGAAAAAATGCGAGGAAAAGAGTGAATAATACGGAAAAAACCCTGAAGTAAAAGTTTTTGTGCATGTAAATAGGCTGCCCCGAAATTTGAGTAGCAAAGTAAATGAAGTAGAAGCAACCGGGGAGGCGGGAAACACTGAAGAAATGCCCGAAAATGTTAATTACTTCCTTGTTTATTTAAAGCCGAGGGAGCGAGCGAGTCGGCGCTAGTGCACGTGTGTCTTGGAGTACCAACTCGAGTTTCTCTGTGTGTGTTTCGGGAACGCCTCCGGCTGAGGCTAAGATAATGGGCTGCAGTGCCGGATAATCATCTAGCCCAAGTCCCTTAATCTTGCACAACATTTAAATAATGATTAAGTGGAGATGTGCCTTATCTTTAGAGAGAAGTTTTTACCTAGAATTATGCCCAAGCTCTGACCCATGCACTTCTTGTTTCATTATCGACATAGGAACGTCTTTTAAAAGTATTTCCAACTATTTGTATTATATAAAAGAAGCCTCCAGATTATTATTTTAACTCTAGTAGAGCTTCTTCTCAAAGATTTAAGTCTTGTAAATATTTAAAATATTTTTATTTTACTCCAGGAGCGATTAGAGAGATATCCCTTATCTTTAGAGAGAGGTTCTTACCTAGAATCATGCCCAAGTTCTGGCCTATGCACTTCTTGTTTAATTATTGATATAGCAACGCCTTTTAAAAGTACTGTATTAATTTATATTAAATAAATGCAGCCTCTAGAGTATTATCTTGTATCTTGTAGAGCTTCTTCTCAACGATTTAAGTCTTTAAAATATTCTTATTTCACTCCAAGACCGATTAAGAGCGTTTTTCTGCACTGAAATACTCCCAGCAGGCCATTGCTGTTGTCGCATTTCTTCCTTACTTATTGGCTGGATTTAAGTAAACTATTAGATAATACTCCCCCAGCGAGGGCCCCCTAATCGCATCACTATTATCCTTTAGCGCCGACTAAGCCTCTGAGTTTGCAGCTCGTGTTGATTGCAGTCGATTACAAAGCACTTGGGTGTAACTCTCCAGAGCGCCGGCTCATCTTCCAAAGAAGTACATGAGTCCATCATTAAACTTTAGCTGAAGTCAAACAAAATTAAGGAAGTGGAGCCGTCTCCGGGCTCCGGGCTCCGTCTTTGGCTCCAACTCTGGGCCACTTGGAGGCAAGTAAGGCGAATTAAAAAGCACACGCTCAAGTTGCCAACGCACAGGAGTAGAAAAGGAAAGGCGGCTCCGATAAACATGTAAATGGAGCAGGCGGCCAGGCAGGGCGGGGCGGGGCAAGGACAACTCCGAGGCTGGAACTGGAACTGGAGCAAGGCAGGCCAAGTCCTTCAAGGACCAAAGGCCATCGACAGACTGCCAGACCAGGGAGCGTGTGTGCGGTCAGTGGTAAAGATTATCGATCGATGATTTTTTTCAATTGAATTGTCTTCCATCTTATTGGTCGTGACCAAGTCGTTGCTTTTTATGCCCTCTTCCCGGCCAGGGTCCTTAATATCCTGGCGTTCCCGGCTTTGCTTTGTTGGCATTTCTCCGGCTGCAACTCGAGCAAGTGCACAGAGAGAAATCTGGCGCCTTACTTGCCCCAAATCCCTGTCAGAGTCCTGTTCTGTTACTTATCCTTTTTCTGAGTGCATCTGCTGCCCTGGTAGTCCTTCGGCACTTGCTCACGAAATTTAATAAGCACAGGACATGTTTGGTGTCGTTGCGTGCAAGGCGTCCATCAGGCAGCGCGCCGGCTCATTAAACCGGTTTTTCCTGCTCGATTTTCCCGGCCAGCTCAGCTCTGACTTTAAAGCTTTTCGGGGCTATTGATTTTCCCCACTTTCCACCGAGTGTCCCTGCAGGAAGATAAATAGTTACGCCAGAAACTGGCAAGGGATCCTGCCCCCGAACTCACTTGAAAATCCTGGGCAGGAAAAACAATTAAGGAAAGGTAACCCTAAACGGCAAGTGGAACTGGGCCATAATTTGTAATTGCTTGAACCCACGCGGAGCGGGCAATATGTGTGGCACTCGGCGAGACACCAGTGCTGCAGACCGCTTTTTATTGTTGTTATTGTACTGTTATTGTTACTGTTGTGGAGAACAACAAACAGAAATTAAAACACATGTGCACAAACACACAGGAGGCACATGCAAAATACATACAGCGCGTGTGACTCCTTTGGGGTATTTTCTTTTCGGTGGAGTAAATGAACCCGGCAAGCCAAAACAAATAATTACGCCCCACAAAAATAACAACGACAATGGGCGCCGCACCAGCCAGGATAAAGCATAAATGTCGTCGGCTGTCCTCTCGGTCCTTTCTGTCCTTTCTGTCCTCTCCGTGCCGCCGCCATGCTGAATAAGCGCTGACAATGGACGTGAAATTATGACAAACTCACATGCGCATATCCTGGCGTCCTCCAGGATACATCTATGTGGCCCCACACAGCTGCCGCTGGAGCAATTCGTTTGTTGCCACTTGTGACATTTGCGTTCTGGCCGCATTATAGAGCTTATTATAAATACAGGCAAGAACTTTGCCAGCCCCCCGCCGAATGCGGCTAAAAAAGGTTAATTGTGCTGACTCCGGGCAGCCAATTTTAGAAGCCAGTTTTAAATATTTCTGGCGCTGTAAGTAATGCTATATACACCCAGAAAAATTATAGAAAAAACAGACAATACATTTATGTATGTACTTATATCAAAAAGGGGTTTTTGGAAGATTTATTTGAATGGGAATTGTTTAAGGTATAGCTATATAACATATGTAATATAATACCTACTTGTCTAACCATTTTATTCGGCCCATAGATTATCATAGAACATTTTTCTAGTTATTTAAATCCCAGAAAAATTATAGTAAAATGTACAATACATTTATGTATTTACTTACATCAAAAAGGGGTTTTTGAAAGTTTTATTTTATCGGGAATTGATAAGGGTATATAACTATATAACATATGTAATACAATACCTGTTTGTGTAACCATTTTAAAATAAATATTCCAGGCGCTGTAATAAACCCAGAAAAATTATAGTAAAATGTCCAGTAAATTTATTTATGTACTTACATCAAAAAGGGATTTTTGGAAGATTTATTTGATCGGGAATTGTTTAAGGTATAACTATATAACTGTATGTAATATAATACGTGCTTGTGTAACCATTTTAAAATAAATATTCCTGGCGCTGTAATACACCCAGAAAAATTATAAGAAAAAGGTATAATACATTTATGTATATACTTACATCAAAAAGGGGTTTTTTAGAAGATTTATTTGAGCGGGAATTGATAAAGGTATAACTATATAACATATGTAATATAATATCTGTTTGTATAGGCATTATATTCAGCACATGAATGTACTTAGATCAAAAAGGGGTTTTTAGAAGACTTATTTGATTGGGAATTGTTTAAGGCAATAACTATATAACATATGTAATATAATACCTGCTTGTCTAACTATTATATTCGGCACATAGAACATCTTTCTTATTGTTTAAATCTCTTTATTGCACAAGAATCACATGGGCATTTATTGGAATTAATTGAGCTTGCAAAACATCCATATTCACTTTGATTTGCCAAACATCTTGTCATAATAATAACATTGCTCAACTCGAGCAAATGTAATTAAAGGTGACTTGTATTTCGTATTTTTCGTTAGCAGAAACAGAAATATGTGGGCTGGCCCACGCAGAAACTTCAATCATTGTCGGGGACGAAATTGATTTTCCTGGAAGTAAAGTGAGCAAAGATATAAAACAGAAATAAGAAATAAAAGCCAGGAGACACTTTGATTTGCAAGCTGTCAGAATGAACTTATCACCTTGGCGTCGTTGTTTATCGGCTAGAAAATGAAAATTGTGGCCTACACGTATATATATACTATATAGTATACACTGTATAGTATGCTGGCTATATAGAAAAGCCTGACCAAGCATTTCGTTTCAATTTTCCCGCTGCTCGCACAGATTTATTTGCCTATTTCTGTGCGCTCTACCGACAAAAACGTGACGAAAAGCGTTTTCCCACTTTCCTGTACATATCTATATATGTATATATATATATGGGAAATGGAAATGGCTCTGGCCTGTGTATGTACATCTGACATTGAGGAAATCTGAGTGACTGGGCCACATTTGACAGAGCAAGTTTGCCAAGGCAAATGTTTGGCCGGACCTTTTTTATTACATTTAAATAATTTGATTGCCAGTGTAGGGTCCGGTCTGGTCCGAGGAGAGGCATTTAAACCAGGCCCAGAACCGGAGCCCCCTTTATTGGGAAACAGTTTTCAATTCAATTTAATTCACTTTGCCTCCGTGTGTGTGATACTCGCTCTTTTTAGGAATTAAACTTCCTGCACTCTCCTTTCTTCCTGGCAGCATAAAAATTTATTATCATAATAAGCGGGGCATGTATATCCTATACTTTTTAGCCCCCTCGGCACATACGTACTGGAACCACCCTCGGTGTTTTTTACGACTGTTTTGTTATTGTTTTTGTTTTTTTCTTGTTTCTGTTTTGATGGAAATTCGATATTTGCAACACGTATTGAATTTTGATCAGGCAATATGAAATATCTCTCGGCCGGCCCTAGCTTCCTTCCTTGGCTTGATTTGAGCAACTGGCCGTATTGATTTTGCGGGAAATGCCCCAGAAAAGCTGGGGAAAACCCTCCCCAGAGACGCCGACTGCCGACTGACAGCAGATGCGTATCTGCAAACAATTAAGAAATTGTTAAATGAAATTTCCCAAAAATTCCTTAACTAGGGCTTCCGCTTTCCCCCTCTCAACGCTTCGATTGCATTGCAGTAGCTGCCCTTGTCTCTCGGCATTTGTATCTAGATACAGATACGCAATGTGTGGCATTGTTTCTTTGCCGGGCTTGTGAATCTATTAGTTACAAGTTGTGCAGTGCGAAGAGTGCGGAGGGGAGCCACCTCAATAAAAGCAAATTAAAAAACTTTGCCAGTTGCAGTTGAGGGGGAGTTGAGTTCCCCTTCTTGGCTTGTAAATCTTTTCCCCTTTTTTTGTACTTTTCAGAGAGAGAAGGGTATGTTGAATTGTAACAGAAAAAATAGAGACCTTTTTGTATTTAAAGATATTGTCATCTATGGTCAGCTTTTGGTGAAGTTTTTATTTAAAGGTTTGGTTTATAAGAGAGGTTCATAAGAAGCTTAGTTGGAGTCAGAGTGGGTTCTGTAAGAAGCGAAGAATTCCATCTTATTTTCCACACAAACTTACCATATTTCCTAGGAGCAATTTTCTATAAATATTAGGAAATAATATATATTGGAGAACAAGTCAGGTTAACAAGAGCTGAGGGTATCTCCTAGTCACCTCTTAACTGTATCTTTCCCTATTTTATTCCCTGCTCTTTCTACGGAATGCATTGCAATCGAAATCGTCGGAGAAATTGAGATACTGGAGGACGTGGCTCCTCGATTTGTTTCACCACTATTTACATCTGGCCCTAGCTCCAGCACCAGCTCCATCACCAGCTCCATCTGCAGGTCTCTTGGCCAACACATCGCACTTGGCCGGGAGACAGGCACTTGAGCCCGGCTTGGTTTGGCATAAATGCCAAAAGCGTCATAGAAATCCACTCCAGACGCGTATAATGCTCAACTAGGTACGAGCCCGAGTCCGAGGCGAGTGTTACCCTTCCGAGGGAAGCAGCCATCAGTTAACCGCCAGACAGACAGACAGAGGAGAAGCTGGGGGAGAGGCTGTGCTTTTCTGTGTCGTTCAGATGTATATATATAGTAAACTGTATAGAAAACAAAAATGATTTATCACCCTGAGCTGCGCGTTTGGTCCGCTGACTTTGACGGGCCGCCGCTGGAACTCGCACCTCCAATGCGTGAGGATTACAAAACAGCAACTCATGTGCATGATGAATTAAATTAGCAAAAAGCCAGCTGGAAATGGGAATGGAAATGGAAGACCAATCGCCCTGGCCACAGACCATTATCGCAGCCCAAACCCAAACCCAAACCCAAGAGATAGAAGTAGAGTTTGGTTTTTGTTTTAAAAAAGTTGTTCATTTCATTTGCATTGTTCGCTGGCGAAACAGAAAAATATCTTTGTTTTGTTGTTTGTCGTAATCGTACATAGATTTAGATGTATGTATATATAGTATATAAATAGTTGTATTCACAAAATTGAATTATCCATAGGTTATACATATCGTAGAGCTGCTTTAGAACTAAACTTAGGGCTCATCTCTCGCTCGTATCTTACAAAATGATAAAAATAAATAACAGTTTTGGGCTTTCATACTGGTACAAGTGTCTTAACTGGATGTGTGTCCCCTTAGACCAGGATATCTGTATATCTATATCTATATATCTAGGTATACAGATATCCCTATATCTGGTTAGCTGAATCTCTGGACTGCTTAATTAATGACGAGTAGGCGAGTGTGTGAAATAAATGCTCTCGAGTACGTTCTATAGGCAGTTGTTAAACATTTACTCGTATAATATATGCATATATTATATATATATATATATGTGTATCTATGTATGCCGCACACAGTAGTTCTTTAATATCAGTTAGTTTACACAGTCACGTACATGCAGACACGCACATTGATATATGATATATCCACGAGTACATAGAGACTGTCCTATATATAATTAGCTATGCATATGGTGTAGGCGCCGCGCAGGGTGCGAGACTTTATTACAATTATCGTTAGTTTTGGTAAGCGTAAGTGTTTAAAATGAGCTTTATGCATATATCTCTGTCGCCTCGCTCGCTCTGCTAGCTAATTATTTATGCTTTTTACACACGGCTACGGGGATAACTTGATAAATGCATTTATCGATTCGACTTCACTGCAATTTACATGTGTACTTGGATTCGATTATTGAATTATCCGAACGGCTACTGTATCTGTAACTGCAGCTGTAGCTGTATCTGTGACTGCAGCTGTAGCTGTATCTGTGTCTGCAGCTGTATCTGTATCTGGGAGGTGTGTGTAGGCAGTAAATACGGCGTGTGGCTATTTACAAATGGATGAGGCTGGAGCCCTCGCAGACGCAGGAGCAGCTGGGACTATGGCAATTATCAGAGCAACCTCGGACTGGATGGATGCACTCCGCTCCGCCCGCTCAACTGATTAAAAGCATATTAAAAAGTTATCACAAATTTCCCCTCGAGCCACTCCCGGCTAAGCACATGCAAGTTTGGGTTCGGGTTCGAGTTGGAGTTCATGCGAGCGAGTGAAACTTAGTTGGGGAAACTTTGAAATGGCATTGTGGCCGCCACACACACTTGACACACACACCCGTCGTCCCCACTGCGTCTGTATCTGCTCGTATCCGCATCTGTATCTGTATCTGTATCTGTGCGTTCTGTGTGCATCTAAATGACTTTACACTGGATAAACAAAGTAATATACGTTAAAATGCCTTTGCTGCCGCTCCCTCCCAGCTCTTAGCTTAACTCGCACATATTTTAGTAATTAAAATTATGCACAGGAACCAGTCCCTAAAGAAATCACTGTCTCCATTCCGAGTGGGGAATGCTCTCTCGGCTTACACCAGATACGCCTGGACATGCGGTCCCTGCTGCTGGCCACTGGACACTGTCTGGTGTGGCTGCTGCGGCTGCGACTGCGGCGGCTGTTGCTGCTGCTGTTGCTGGGACGCCTTGGAGCCCAGGGTCCCTGCCTGGGCCTGCTGGTGGTGCAGCTGCTCCCGCTTGGGCCGCCAGGTCTGGGCCCGCTGGGCAGCCTCCAGGCCGTGGCCGGCCGGCATCATCAGCATGTGCTGCTCGTTGTCCAGGGTGGAGTAGTCCGAGTCGATGCTGGAGTAGATGTGCTCCGAGGGCGGCCGCATGCCATGATGCTGGTAGTACTGGGCGTGCAGGTGATGGCCTCCAGCTGCCGATCCCGATCCCGAGCCTGAACCCGAGCCAGATCCCTGCTGGTGCTCCCTGCGCTGTGGCCTGGGACTGGGCGTGGCTGTGGTGGCCGTGGAGTAGTTCTGCTCCGCTGGCACCGAGGCGGCGACCACAGCTCCGGCCTGGGGAGGCGCTCCGTCCGGTGGACCGCAGTAGGCGGGCGGCGGAGCCTGGCGGTAGAGCAGGCCGGGACTGGCCGGCTGCTTCACCCGCTCGTGGCTGTGATGGTCCAGCTCCAAGGTGTAGTTGTTGCCCCGGAAGGTGGGGTAGTCCACGGGCAGGGCGTAGCGCAGCTTCTCCCAGAAGTGGCGGTCCGAGCGGCGGATGCGGTGCACCGCCGAGGTCTTGAGGTAGGGCAGCAGCTCGATGTCGCTCTCCGCCTCGAAGGCCACCTCCGGCTCCTCGATGATGACCAGCTTCTGGGGCCGGCCGCGCAGGGCGTCGTGCACGGATCGCCGGAGCTCGCAGCGGGCCCACTCGGTCTGGAGGAAGTTGCGGGTCAGCAGGATCACCACGCGCCGGGAGACCCGCGTGGCCTCCAGCAGCTGGTAGTGGGTGGCGTCGTGGGCCAGGTCCCGATGCTGCAGGCACACCCTCAGCGGTGGCCTTCCCGTCTCCAGCTGGGCGGCCAGGTGCTGGCACACGAACTCCGAGTCCTTGGCGGAGTGAAGGAGGACGGCGTCGTAGAGCTTCTCGGACTCCTCGCACCGCGGCCCGAACACCCGCACGCCGTAGTGGGCGAACAGCCAGATCCTTAGTGACTCCCGGAAGGCGAAGACCATGGCAATGACCACGAGGAGGAAGAGCAGGGCCAGGGCGGCGGCCAGAAGGGGGATGTACGACTCGGGTATCCCATGCTGCAGCATCGAGCCCCCGGAGTAGTAGTCCGTGCAGGCGGCTCCCGTGGCATTAAAGTCCAGCTCCCGCTTCTCCAAAGCTCCCTCCTCGCTCGAGAAGGAGGAGGAGGTGGCATCCAGGCTGGAGCTGCCGCCTCCTGCGGCCATGCAGTAGATATCCTGGGCATCCTGGACGATCAACGCATTGTCCGCCACGTAGGCGGTGAGGGCCTGCAGGAACTGGCAGCGGCAGCTCCACGGATTCCTGCCCAGACTGATCGAGCGGAGCCGGGAGCCGAAGTGCGTGGCATGGAGCTGCCAGATGGGCAGGGTCACCAGGCGGTTGCCATCGATGCGGAGCAGCTCCAGGGCGGCCAGCGGGGCCAGGGTGGCGTTCTCAATGGTGGTCAGCTGGTTGTTCTGCAGGTAGAGCTCCCTTAGAGCCGAGAGCTGCTCGAACTCGTAGCCGTGGAGGGTGCGGAGGCGGTTGTCGGCCAGGTGGAGGAGCTGGAGCGAGGCCAGGCTGGCGAAGGTGCGGTTCTGGATGCCGGCCACCTGGCTGCCGTTCACGTAGAGCGCCCGCAGGTTCTTGCGCCCGATGAAGGCGTGGTTCTTCAGCACCGGGAAGATGTTCCCGTCCAGGTAGACCACACTGGAGTCCATGGGGACGCGGCGCGGCAGCTCCGAGGTCTGCTGCCCGCCGCAGTCCACGACATTGGTGGACCAGATCTGGTCGTGGTAGCAGGTGCAGTTGCTGGGGCAGGTCATCTCGCAGTCGCAGGCATCGAAGTCGCAGCAGTGGCACAGGGCGAAGCAGTGCGACTCGTACCGGCAGAGGAAGTCCTGTGGCCTCAAAGCCCCCAAAGGACGCACTGCAGCCCCGCGGGCATGGGGCATCACGCACTCGATGTTGGCCATGTCCATGACCCGCGGATGCTGGCGCGTGGTCAGGTTGTTGATCCGCTGCAGCCAGTCCATGGTGCAGTCGCACTCGAACGGGTTCCCGCCCAGGTAGAACTCGGGCAGCGGCTTGGGGGCCACCACTGGAGCCACGCGGAGCTGCTGGAGCTGCAGCTTGGTCAGCTGATTCGCGTAGAGGTCGACCCGGGCCAGGTTGGCCTTGTCCACGAAGGCGTTGGGCAGCACACTCCCAATGAGGTTGTTGTTGATGAAGAGGAGCTCGATGGTGTTCGGGATGGACATGGGTCCGATCTCGGTGATGCGGTTGTGGGAGGCGTCCAGGGTCTTGACCCGGATCTCCTCCTGCA